>CM023490.1:88236567-88267654 GCA_013339685.2 Hyalomma asiaticum | reverse complement strand
TAAGACGGAAAAGGAATAATATATTGTACTGCCGGGGAACAAATCTTCATACGTATACATCTTAGAAGGACGCAAACAGCCACATTATAGCATTATCTCACATATTACCAATGCTTTATATACACGTAATTCACTAGCTTGTGGGTTTAAAAGGTGTGCATAAACTTCTGACCTGGGCGCATCGGTGACTGCTGCTGCGGCGGCGGCTGCAGTTGCTGCGGTTGCTGCTGCGGTTGCTGCTGCGGTTGCTGCTGCGGTTGCTGCGGTTGCTGCTGCTGCTGCTGCTGCTGTAGCTGCAGTTGCTGCGGCGGCGGCTGCGGCTGCCGCTGCTGCTGCTGGTGCACTTCCTGCTGACCAGCTGGGTGGGACGCCACACAGGCCATTGCGACGGCTATCACAGCGGCGACCAATAAACGAGCCATAGTTGTTGGTCAAGCCTGCGAAGACCTACTGAATACCTTCGTGGTACCATCTGCCTTTATATACGGAAAATTTTACGCAAGGGCCTATCGTCGTTATTGTTTACGTTATTCAACCACCACAGATAAAGAGCTCCCGTACAACGGTCATATATCGTGGAGCGCAGATGGCACGCGTGCTGTAGCATCGTGTTTGTACCGTTATTGATTCAAGTAACACGTTCTTTACAGAACAATGTTTTCTCGCCTTATCTACTGCGCGAGACATTGTTTTTGGAGCGCCGAATGGTGTGACGCAGCGGGAAGCTCGTAGCACTGCAGCGCCGGTTTTCGAGGAAAAAGCTTACAGTTTTGCAAACAATGTTATTTCCTTACGCATGAACACCTGCTCGGAGAAATTTGGAACCCGACGGCTTATGCCAGAGTGCGAAGTGCAGGCTTAAAATAGCAAATAGCGAGGTAGACAGTAGGGTAAGAAATTAAAGCAATCATTATCTTTATATATGGCGCAATTCAAAGGCATTTTCCCAATATTGCCATGCGTTCTAAAATTGACATACAATATTTAGAAAATCGATGAGCGGACCACTCATGTGATCGCGTTATTAAAACCCCTAGCAGCCGATTTCACGAGCGATATTTTGTTCCTTGTATTGCTCTAGAAGAGTTAGCGCCCCGCCTCGCTTGTCTATTGGCGATGGCACTCGGCTGCTGATCCGAGGGTCGCAGGATCGAATCCCGGCCTCGGCGGCTCCGTTTCAATGGAGGCTAAATGTTAAGGCTCGTGTGCTGTACGATGTCAGTGCACGTTAATGATCCCCAGGTGGTCGAAATTTCGGAAGCCCATGTACTATTGCGTCTCTCAAAAACATAACCGTGGTTTTCTTATGTAAAACCTCAAAAATCCGTCAATCGACACTCAACACAAACTACCGCAGGGGTTGGCGTCAGACCAACACCACGACCACAACTGCTGATGCAATAAGTTATTTACAACGCGTATGCACATGGCAAGGATAGCCGTGGACCAGTAGCAGTGTGTGCTTCCTTGGCATGCACCTCGATCGTTGGCCCGGGTTCAATTGTACCCGCAGTCATCACAGCACGTTTTTCTGTATGCTTTCATTTTAGTTATATCGTGCCAAAGGCACGAAGCACAAGCGAGTACTCAGGACAGAGTGCTCTGCCGTGTGTACTCAGTTGTGCTTCGTGTCATCTGCATATATCATCTGCATAATAGTCGAAAATACGGTAGACAATAAAGCCCAGTCAGCAAGGCACTCATTTTTTCTGCGAATAGAACATTATTGTTCGATTATGTCCTACTCTAAGCGTATCTAAGCACACGTTAGCTCTTTGTAGCACGGTTCGTAGTGAGACAACAGGTACCTTCATTGCACCTCCGTACTTCCTTTCGGCGTGATTATACCGCGGTTCCACCGCGGTAGACCGGAGAATAAGGGCCATTGTTAGAAAATTATGGAAACATGGCGACACATTAAGGGTAAACAGTACAAAACAGGGCGCCGTCCTGTGCTCTTTAGTCGTCGTGTCTAGCCCTGTTCCAATATTCTTGTAATTGTAGACAAGCCAGCCTCTTTGAAAACGCCCCTAAGATCCATTGGCTACACACAATTCCTGCCCTCTGCATGTATGTGTCTTGCCCTCCAACTCGTCCATTTTGATGTGTCTGGCGAGCCCCGTGGAGTCTGTTCCTTCAGGACGCTACAATTACTCTTAAGCACTCAGTGGTGAAGGTATTCGATACCGAAAACTAGAAAAAGACACCAAATTACTTGTCCCAGTATATGCACTAAGCTAATAAAAATAAAAGCGTTTTGCACACTGCCGGCCGAAAAAGCCGCCCTTGTCCAAGGCTCGAGGCCGTCGCCTTGGCTGGGGTGCTTGTGGCTCTACCCCCGACGAATCGCCGGACCTATTTCTTCATTAAAGTTCTTTCCTATCTCTCTCTCTCTCCCCCTCTCGCTCGGTTCATATTTTGAAGGAACCTGTAAAGGAAACACCCCCACATAGGAACATGTATTGCCCTACCTACCATTGTGGTCTAGAGGCTATGACACTCGGTTGCTGATGCCAAGGTCGCGGGATGGAATCCCGGCGGCGGCGGCTGCTGCATGTCAATGGAGGCGAAATGCTGAGGGCCGCGTACTGTGCGGTGTCTCAAAGGGTTAAAGAATTCCAGGTGGTCGAACTTTACGGCGCCCTTGCCGATGCCGCTAACACGTCTCCCAGAATCTTGTCGTCGTTTTGAGACGTAAAACCACGAGAACGATCAGATCAGGCACATGTATTAGCGAAAACTGCAACACTCATCGCGCGGCAAGCAAGTTGCTTGATCTCTTATAAAAAAAAGACGTGAAGATACTCACGTGCTGTATCAATGTGCACTTGATTGCTGTTAACAAGAAAGATCAGGTATCAAGCAAACATGTCAAATATCTCTTTGCAATGCGTGCTTGTATGAACATGCTGCGCACATGCGTGTACTTCCGCACGATACCACGGCCAGCGATGAAGAAATTTTTCCACTTGCAGTGTAATTGTCAAAGCGTCGAGCATTCGGGAATGGGATTGTCCACAATGTTCCTGACATGTACTGCAAAACACTACAGTTTTGCCACGATCAAACCGATTTCTAGACATTTTTCCGGAATTCGTATAACAGCATCGACATGTTTCTACAACAAGACGAAGTTACCGAAAAAATTATCATGGAGCCGCAGCAGCGGCGCAAGAGCGTTACTGTGAGTTCCTGTGAATTCGCGTAGCAGAATAAGGCGAGGCAAAATGCGACAGGAATTTCAAGGAATAATTATTTTATTGCATTTAGTTTGGTTCCAAACAGAAAGAAACACAGCAGAAATGTTATGTAGTGTATCCAGCGTGTAACACATGAATAAGACCAGCTCTTCGCACTTTATTATCAAACATAAAATGTCTCTCTTTTCGCCAAACTGCCGGGCAAAATAAGACGCCACTTGCGACAACACGTGACTGCCTAGAACAATGAATTATTTCAGTTCTTGCATCCACGCAGTCTTCGTGCAATACATTCCACGCATTGAATTGTAACAAGATGTGCAGCTTTGCGGCTAGCTCCTCCACAACTGCAAGGTCACGCGCCAGCAACTGTTTCATTGTGCTATTGTTGTCGTTTGTGTCCTGTTGTGAAAGGAACGTCTGAGAACATCCAAACAGTGCTCTAAAGAACATTCTCACTTTCCTGAACAATACATAATGTATTATGAGCGTGAAGAAAGCAAACACTTATAAAGATACCTTAAACATACAGGCCGCCATTTCACCGCGTTTTTCCCCGTTGCAATTCCCGAGTTCAAAGAAATTTCCCTCTAGCGCTACGGTACCTGAAGAACTGAACTTTGGCGGCATGTAGTAGACAATAAGAAGCTACAATATTAATACTTACGTTGCTGTAATGACGCAGTAATTAGTTCCTGCGTTGCTTGGAATATTTTAGCGAGCACACCTACATCACTTCCTGGCGGGTCGTGGGACCATTAACAACACAGGTACATTTTTTCCCGCGCAAAATCCTCCAACAATAGCGCAGTTTTTCATGAAACGGAACAACGAATCGCCTACACATGTTGATGCACCAAAAAGTACAAAAGGTGTTTTTTTTCTTTCTTTTGCTAGGCAGAATACCAAGGTAAAAACGGCGCGTTTGGCCTACTTCCTTTTCCCTTATCTTACCTTAAGATTCCGTGTGCCGCGCCATGTAAATTGTGCAATGCGTAGTCAACCAACTAATAAAGACGTTGTGCCAAAGTTCATAATCAGTGGCAAGGCCATAGATTCTGCCATGGCCATTCTGCCTTGGCCACGACAGCAGCGCAGTCGACTATAGGCCTCTTCGTCGCTATAGTTTGACTAGACTTCATGTTTCTAAGGGATATAATGCTGGTTCTGTCAAGCCACGATTCATCTGCAGCCATAGGAGCAACGGTAACAGCGGCAATACAACGCATTAGAAGCCACGAGCGTTGTTATGTTGCTGCATATGCACGCACTTACGTACTATTACGAGCCTAGTTGGTCAGCAAGTTCGTAGATGGCCATAGCCGCAGAATGTAACAAAGAACGAGACAAAGAGAAAAGCCAGCAGCCAGAACGGCATGGAAACCTGTCACGCGACAAGGAAGAAAAGACTTATTAGAAAGCTTTTTTATTTGCCCAGGTCCGGTTGGTTGCTTCCTCACTGTGCCCCTTCTGTAATGAGTGGGAGACGATTCACCTCTCTTTTACATCTTGTCGCCGCTTGAAAATCCAGCAAAAGACATTTCTAGAACCAATTATCCGCCAACTAGGCCTCGAATTTACTGAAATGACTATTCTTTCATTGGGAGGGTCCACTTAGGGGTACAGTCACAGCGATGTTTGTTCAGCAATTATAAAATTGCTATGGAAACCAAAAAAATTTACCTTAATTTTCATCAGTTTTGCTTCGCCAAACCAGACATACAAAACTACTCTTTAAGTCAAACAGTATTGGCCAATCTCCTACCCTGGGCATGTACCAAATTACAGAGGAGAAGACGAAGAAGCTTTTAACAGCGAAACTAGTCTTAGTCGACCTTTCACCGGCGAGGTTGCCGGCGTTACACAAGAAGTAAAACGGGATGCACATTTGTCTTCACCCCGCTACTACATCGTGTTGCCCATGCGAATCTCCTTGCGCTGCATTTGCCCACATTTGCTTCATCTATGCTCTCGACCCACTCTTGCCTTTTGTGCACATGAGTGCAATTATGCGAAATGCAATGCGGGAAATAGTGTAGAAAAGGCTCATCGCGGGAGTACCGTGTTCGATTCCGGAGCTCGGAAAGAAGAATTGTTTAAAGAAGAGCCGATGCCTTGCAGTTGTGTTTCAAAACAAAATTGCAAATTAGCTAGTGTGGGAACCGCAATAATAGTTGGCTCACGTGCTCACAGGAGCTGGAGCAGTTCCTTCAGAGAGCTAACGGCGAGCCTTATATACACACCCTTTACCGCTGGCAGGACTCAGAGACGGCAGGCACTTATAAGCGTTTCTTCGTTACCAGCGAGATGGCGCGAGGAGCGCAACGGCCGCCTTTGCAACAGGAGCGCTGTTCAAGCTGAGAGTATCCATTGTGACAGCTTATTCGCGCTCGTTCGGTGTATATCTGTGCGTTCGTTTCGTGCATGCTTCACTTGATAGTTCGCGCTCATCTTCTGTTTGTTCATTGAGCGGCCTCCTTTGAGCTCGAGGGACGCGCTGGAAATTTCAAGCTGCCTCCACGCTCTTCGCGTTGCGGTCCCCTTTGTTGCTATCGCATTCATTGCTTCTCCCTTGCGGCGAAACTGTGGCTTTTTTCCACAAATGTTTACTCTCTCTCTCTCCCTCTCCAAGAATGATCGGAAGTGCTTTCTGACTTTGTTCAAAAAGTGTTTCAGGGTCCATTTAACCTAAAGCAGGGTTACAGTAGTATTAGGTTACAGTAGTATTCGGTGGCTTGCCATGCTGCGGTGTCTTTGGAGCACCACCTAAAGTGGTGGCAACCTCAGCTGTTTTTTTTTTTCTGCTGCGTCGACGACGCTGCCCACGGCAGCTGCTGCAGCCTTTGTTGCTGGTTCGCGTGTGCGACGGTTTTGCATGCGAACACTTCGGTTTCGTTCACAGGGGTCAACGGCACCCGAAGCGCTTGCTGGTGCTGCGTCAGGGGTAGGCTTAAAGCTTAAAACTTCGTAGAATTATGAGAGTCACAGTTGCGGAGGGCTCCAGGAATTTTGACCACCTGCGGTTCTTTGACGCGCACTGAGGTTGCGCACTTTTTACATGTGCTGGCAACAGAGCTATGTCTAAACGTTCCCCGAGGTACTGCAGAGTATGTTTTGTGATCGGTAAGGCATCTTAATTCGAGCATTCGGTTTGACAGAATGCTCGGACACTTCACTGACGAACACAGATCTTACCTGGGCCAACAGGTCCAACACGGCAAATGAAAGCCACAGCTGCTTGTTTGCTCCTGTCGAGTCTGTTCAAATCGCATCGCTGCCGGAGCGAAAAAAAAAATCCTGCAGATCCCACGTACTGTGGGAATCGGCATCATGCGTAGCACTCAGCGTGGAAATTGCCTATGAGGAACCGTGTGGCATTCAGCCAAGCGTTACGAATAGCGTGAACGTCATTGTGCAAAGCGCGTGGGTGGGTGTAGGTTGAACGTGGGCTAACCATGAAGCTGGACACGATCGTGACGACTGATACGGCTTAACGTTGGCAGTGAACTTAGTGCACTGCACAGACGCATGCTTTATCAAATTGGTGCGGTGACGTGCGTGCCATAAGCGGCGCTCGTTGAAGTATTCCTACGGGATGGACCAAAGCTGGACAAAGCTTGTCGAGCGATAGCAAGCATATGTATTTGTTATCACATTGCTCTGATAGCGCTTAACGCTTGTTAGAAGCGCAAATGATGTTACTCGAACGCTATCATCATAACTACAGGTGCAGTAGGTTTATTTACTATATGTACAGTGCGAGATGACCCCACTGTTTAGCGGTATTGTGCTTTCTTAGCATCTCGGCGGCCCTGGTTCAATACCCAGCTACCTCTTAGTAGGTTGCCTTTGAAGGTCACAGCGCAGTCGTGCGTGTCTATTTCTTATGTCTGCATGACATCTATCGCTACGACAACCGGTATGCCTTTGTTGTTTTTAAGTGCGTTCTGATAATACATTAACTGTCTATCTTACTTGGTTCGAGATTGACATGAGCTGAGTGAAATTCGAACACCTGTGGAGCATACCCGAATACGCTGCTGTTGTTTTTTTTTTACTTCTTTATTGAAACTTTTCTGAGATTGCTAAGCGAGAAGGAGTAGCCGGTGCCATACTAAAGGTACCAACCTCTCCTATTCACCACTTCAATAAAAAAAAAACCACGGGCGGGTCCTTATGGGTATGGGCCACACGTGATTTCAGTACCGTTAAGCTTGACGTAGACTACGAGTATGTCATGCTGGAGATATAAAGATCGCTCATTCCTGTTCGTCATACCTTGATACCGTACCTTTCAAATTTTGGTATATACCAGGTAGACCATATGACAGGGAGAGCACCGAGACGTAGGCGGATAGATAGATAGATAGATAGATAGATAGATAGATAGATAGATAGATAGATAGATAGATAGATAGATAGATAGATAGATAGATAGATAGATAGATAGATAGATAGATAGATAGATAGATAGATAGATAGATACCGTCAGGTTCGTCAAGAAATGCTTCGCATTTAAAAGCTGTGATGGGGCCGTTCACAATGCAATATGGCGCTTACCTTTGTACGTATGTAGCAGCAGTTTTAAAATTTCCATCTACTGTGTATGTCGTATTACATAACACATGGAAGGCGCAAATAGAAGAGAAATCTGGGGAAGTTGCTATTGACCATCGTGTGTCACGGCAAACCGTTTTGCAGTGATCTACCAGTGTTTGGTGACGTTGTCGCTGCGCAGTTCACATGGTGCGACGCCGCAGTGCAATACTATGCATCTGCCGCGCTATGATTGCGAATTTGTAGCTGCACACGTGGTTCCCCCCTCGACACATGGGTAGTGCTTGTGCTGTTTCTGCTGGTGATGTTCATTAATGCAGACACCGCCATTTGCAATTGTTACAGGTAACGAAAATTGCGATTGATTTAAAAAAACATGGGGTGTTCCGCCTGGACAATTGCTACGCGATTGTTTGGTACCTATGCGTCTACATGGCTTCCTTTTTGGCTTCTCCGTGAGTCATTGTGTTTGTTTTATATTCCTTTATTCGTTAAACTTTGGAAGCCTCTAGGCTAAACATTATGACCAAAGACATCGTATATGTTTCTTGTTGTTTTTCCTAATGCATTCCGCTCCTATTAAAGAAAGAGATGCATTCAACTATGTTTTCTAGTCGCTATATACTTTGAGCTGCTTATCAAACCGCACACATGAACACATAAAGGTGCCTTTCTCCTCATACAAGGCACAAAACTTCGTTCCATAACTCATTCGATTCCGAGAGAACATGACACCCCATAACATTTCTTCTGTTTACCGGCGATTCTAACCGTAATCAATTATCGATTACCGATGAATTACCAACTTCCTATGTTTGAAACACAAGCAGGAAGACACAAGTGTATAACACAATGAGAAATTTGGCACATGGGTTTATTACAAAAGATCTTTCTCGATCGGTCGCATCATAGGGTTACCAATCCAAATTCCGCTGCTGTAGCTGCTGCTGGCCGTGCCATCCACCTCGGTAACCATTGCTGGGATAATAGTAGCCGCCCCGAGGATATTGTTGGCTGTGGCCGAAGCTGTTACCGTAGCCTCCCACGCTACTGTCATACACGCTCAGTCCTCCCAGGGGTCCATAGAAGAAACCACCACTTCCGTATTGCTGACCCCCATAGCCGCCGTATCCATGACCATCTGAATATGGAAAAGTGGTGAAGCAAATCAGTAACACCAGCTCGTCTAACTCGTCCGTGGCGGAAAAAAGATCACGTTGAGCCATTGCGTAAGCCTTCCACCATGACGAAGATGCGTTAGTGAACAAAACTGAGTTTCTAAATGTGAAATTGGTCTGAAAAATTGCGACCTGTAACTTAAATACAATCTGCACACGTGGTAGCTCGGACTTTAATTGGCATGCACGAGAAAACGTATTTATGTTATAGGGAGACCTCTTTCCCAGCATTTTACCACACAACGGGCGCGGCACCCAGGCTGTGCAACCTACATGCACGAGGCGTTGGCTCGTTCAGGTCACGTGCACAAATATCATATATCGTATATAAGTGGCACTAGTGTCCTCGGTAGCGCCGTCCGGAGAGATACAGATGGGGCGCTCATTTCAACGTGAAAGTACTTTGTGCCGGGGTCTATCAAGACCTCAAACACGTCATTTCCATCACGGAAACGACGCAGTAAAATAAACGAGCATATATATGACAATACAAATACTGGCAGGAAAATTTCCGTTCACGCGGTCGCGCTGGGAATTGAACGCAATACCGCACCGTTCCAAAGCGAATGCAATTTCTACTTTTTCTGCTGCTCAGAAATGCTGCATATAAAGCAATCACGCGGACTCCACCTAAACGCGGCTAAATGCATATTTTTTTTCATATAGTTTCTTGCGACCAGTTCTCGGTAGAAGTATTAATGGGTCATTACCTGTTCGGGAATTCTCTTGAGTATGTTTTGGAAGTGGAAGTACAACACTAGAAGTAGAACACTTTACTCGAAGAATTCATCTGGCATTTATTTGAACTTTAGTACCTTGATTAGCTGACAAAACTTCGCACTGCAAATCTGCTGACCATTTGTGACAAACCACATTGCGTCACTGCGTTTATGTCAGAACTCGCGCACAGAGATACTTTATTCCTCATTAAACGCGTCTAAACCACTTCAGGAAGCAAATAACTCTACTCACCAGATGTATAGGGGGAGCTCCACTGTAGACTCCGCTGATATGATGCCGCGCAGGCCAATGACACCGCAAGCACAGATACCACCAGAAGATGTCTCATCGTTCCTGCTTCAGTGTTCTATAATCATGCCGACTTTGAAGGATCGAAAGCCCTTTATAGACCCCAAGAACATCGACCTTGTTCTCATGTCGCCAGGAAGATGACGTTGAATCGGTATGTGCTGAGGGAACGTCCTACGCAGAGGTTTCTCAAAAATTCCTGTCATGAAGGCTCTTCGCAGGTTTCTTTGTTTTCTTACAAAAAGTATTTCCCGAAAACAGACATTTTGAAAGGGCTTTGCGTTCTCATAGGACGAGAAAACTTCAAAATGGTCCTTCCACAAGGGACGACGTAAAAGCTCGTTCGCTGTGGTTGATCGATTGACGGGACTGAAGAGAACAAAGTGAATTATCTAGTTCGTCCTCGGAACGCCCGGTTGTGTCAGTGCACAGCATTGACGGCAGCACCAAGCTTCTGACGTGAGAGTCTTTATTTGTTTGCGGACTTACGAAAACAGTCTTGCCCCTTTTATTGCAGCTTGACGTCCTTCATCCGAAATTAGAATGGCAAGCGCAGAGATGCAGAAATAACTTTGAACAAAAGAGGATCATGCGAATGAGATACAGCAAACCAATTTGGATTGGATGAATCTTCTTCACCGTACTGTTTCTGAACTTAACGGCAAAATGCTAGTCACTGCTAGCATGCTAGTCAAGTACAAGCTTTTTTTTAGCTGTGCGCGGACACCGCAGCACAGATACACTATTGAGGTGTGACGATTTCAAGATTCTTTCTGGTGTTTCAGACCATGCTTGCAGCGATTGTCGAAGCAGCTCTCCGAGTTCAGTCTTACGCTTTTACGGGCGAAGGACAACTCGTCCTCATCCATTAACAGCATGGAGAGTTTCGAAGCCTTCGCGATCACGCCACACACGCGACATCTGTGGCAACTGCAGTAGGTGGTAGTTCCAGTCATGTCAATAAGGAAGCTTTGCCGACGGTTCAAGGAAGACAGCGGAGCCGGTCTCTTCCATAAAGGCATATTATTTGAAGTCTTGAAAACTATATGCGTGTGGTGGTGCCTATGGTTAGCCCACTTTTTGTCGCAAGTGACACTTGGGAGGCTTCCGAGTGTTCTGCGTTTGCAAATGTTCAAAAGCCATTATACGAGGTTATACACGACGAAAAAAAAAAGGTGATTTTCCTTATAGCTTTGTCGGATCCATGTCACCAGCTTTCGACAGAAGTGGGCGAGCTTCCAAGCGATTAGCAACTTCGTTCTTTCGATCACCAGACCACCAGCGCCTTTGTAACCTTTTTTAACCTATAGGTACTAGGCGACAGTAGTGGGTGCCGTTCTGCCTCCCACAGAAGCAGCGTGTGCTCAGCTATTTCACCGAGGCTGTGTGGGTTAAGGTAGGTCCAGCGGACCTGTCATGTCCTTATGGCGCGACTTTTCCAGATAACTGCATCTAAACAGCCGATCGTCAGGTGGGTCTACTTCCCTACCCGTATGGGAAAACCGGTGTGTTACCGGCCGGCAGTGGGACTTGAACCCGGTACCTCTCACAATGGAAGCGCACGCTCTGTAATTTTGCAAATGCTGCTCTAAAATTCTCGTACAACTGAAGTTGCAGTTCCTCTTACCACGTATTTACAAACCGAACGTCTTCTCTTTTCACAACTGAGGTGTATAAGGCCGAGTTTGGTCTTTATGGAGAGTGGTTTTTCAGTACACAGCAGAGCCGTCATGCTGAAGAGGAAAGCTGTTGGCCGTGACCCAATACTCAAGCAGCTACATGGTAGCGATTACATGGAAGACTGCATAGAAAGAAAGAAAGACACGCCTCGAGTTGCGCAGAAGGGGAAAGCAGACCCACAACCCACTAAGCAGAGCCTGGCCCCTCTGCCTACTGTTGCATGATACTGATAATGAACTTTACACCACTGCGCAAGCTGTGCTGCCGTCTCAGATTTCACAGCAGTTGAACTAGCTTTACTTTTTGTGGTTGTAGGAGGAGGGACAGATGGCGAGGGGCTAAGGAAAGGCAGGAAGGTTAGCCAAGATGAGCCCTGTTGGCTACCTTGTACTGGAGATAGGGAGGAAAACTAGGTGTCGAGGGTGGCCCCCATCTAGATGCGTGGTAGGATTAGAGCTTAAACATATTATTTAGTCATCGCGACGTGCCGACACAAAAAACACTTGCGATGTTTGTCTATTCTGCACTTGGCTTGGTCAGCACCAGCAGGTTAGTGTAGGCAGTGGTGCCGCCGGCATCATAAATTGCTCCAGTGCTGACTCATTTTCTCAACTGTATATGAGCACGGACTTTCTTTTCACTAGGCCCAGTAACCCTGCACAAGCAAGCGAACTCGGGCACATGTATAACGTCTTGTGGATTTTCACTAACACGTATATTATGCTATTACATATCAACGCATCCAGCTGTACTGATGCGGCTTACCTTTCGGGACGTCTCATGTTGTCAGTTGCAAAAACTGGAGCGAAGAAAATGGTGAGTGCCTCAGTATTCCGAGCATTTGCTGTCGGAGACGTACTCCACTAGAATAATTTGCCTTTCTTTGCTTTGTATCTATTCACCCGCTAGAAGGTTCCGACACTAGAATCTTGCTGACGTAGTAGTTCGGGGCATCGTCGCAGTCAGCGCTCCTTATGGGCCAGCTAGGGTGGCTTCCCTTAAGCGAAGAAGAATAGGGAATGTCGCTGAAGCCAACGTTTGGACAAGTAGACTGGTCTTCAGAACGCCTACATTCCTGATGCCCTTGAGCAGCTGCTCCGACGAAGACACGTCCACTTACCGCATCATTGTCTATATAGCAACATTCGCTGTTCTTCAGTTTACAACGATCGCTTCATATATTCAAGCCTTTGTCTATACCTCAGTTTCTCCACTAGCTAGGTGTTTTAAGTGTGAGTCATTTTATTATAATTTACATAAAGTTCGAGGCGCGACTCGTCATCAAACCATTCATGGAATGCGCAACAAAATCAAACGAGATCCACCAGAGATGGAGCTGTTGCATGCAGGCTAGGAACACTTAGTAATTTTGCCAGTAAGTTGGGAAGCTTATTTAAACAGCGCTTTTTTGTCTACCAGTGCCATATCAGTAAAGAGTGTCTTGGGTAGCAGGAAACCTGCAGTCACAGTACATCGTACGCAACGCGGAATTGGAATTGTTGGATCAGCTACACGTAGCCTCACCAGCGGTTTCGATTTGGCTGCACCTAGCAGCAGTACAATAACAAGGGTGGATGCGTGGGTGCACGAGAGCCTTTTGGTTTACTATATTTGACTCTTCAGCACAACACACTGCTTCGCAATCAAAAGATGAACACAAATACTGCACTTGCATAAACGTACATCTTTCTTTACCTTAACTGATACGAGCATGTCCGCTAGCAAAAATACCAAAGGACATCGTTGGATTATTAGTGAACAAATCCATATGTACCTGTTCATCCCTTAGGCTACAAGAAACGCATTTCTGAGACAAAACTTCTCCAGGTAAGGAAAAGTAACACAGGTTGAGCAACCCAAGACAAACGCCTTTCCTAGACGGCTGCTCTAGCAACTGAGCATCCAGAAGGCGAGTTATTTGCACAGCCAAGGCAAATGAATCGTGTCGAATCATGTAAACAACCAATTCACCGGAACGAAACTTTTGTAGGTTAGTGTTATAAATGTGTGTGTGCGAATGATATTTTTTTTTCATACCCCTTACAATATCACGATTCAGCAGAAATGGTTTGCCGTATTGTTGGACTAGTTGCTTAACACATTCCAAAAACAGAGCACAGCGGCGAGTGTCATCAATATATTGTTGCTGTTCTTTCGTGGTGTTTTTGTGATCCAGTTTGCAACAAGTCAAGATGCGTCGGAATTTCACTAACATATAAACAATAAAATGACAAGAAGTACAATACATGATGGTTCCCGTTTCAAGAATGCTGTTCTGCAGCTCAGGTACTATTTTTCTCTGTGTGTTTTATCGCAAACATACCCACTTTCTCCTAAATAGAGCGGACTCCATGAAGCCTTTTTTTTTTCGTTCGCGGCAAGCTGTGCAAACGTCGTCGGTTCGCATTATGGTATTATATCTACACAAAGTGAAACAATTAACACAAGTATATTCTCGTCGCAAGGATGCAGCGTGAAGTGCACAGGAATATCTCTTGGCGCATGACCAAAGTAACTTTATTCAACTATAGCCAACATCACACTAGTGCTTGACGTTTTCTTTTTTCACAAGGTCATCGTAAATGATCGCTGTTGCATCATCTGCTGGTCTTCACCACCCAAACCTCCGGAGGAGCCAGAGAAACTTCCGTAACCACTGGATTCACCTGAGCCTCCAGATCCACCAAGGTATCCTGACCCTCCAAGTGCACTAAGGGAGCTTCCTTGCCCACTCAAACCTCCTCTTCCGGAACCTGACGAGCTGAAGCCACCACCCAAACCATAGCCAGCTCCGCTGGGACCGGAACCACCACCGCCAAATCCGGAACTGCCTCCGCCAGTGCCGTACCTGAGGCCCCTGCCTAAACCACCCAAGCTGAAGCCAGAACGGCCTCTGCCAAAGCCTAAGCCACCACCGCCCCTGCCGGAGCCTCCATAGCCATTCCCTCCAATGCCGTAGCCGGATCTATAGCCGCCATCACTCGAGCCAGGACTGTAACTGCCACTGCCGCCAAAGCCAGAACTGCCGAAACCGCTGCCACTGCCTGAAAATACGTTTGCAGAAAATTCCGTGTTTCTTTTATCTTTTTTAATTTGAATACCAGCATATTACTTAACTAAGAACCAGATATGTTATTAATATACAATTTCTATTATTTTCTGTGTTTTTACGGGTGAATACCTAGTCACCGAGAATGTTCAAATAACAGTCAAAGGGTATTGTCTCTATCGCATTGGTGACCGCTCCTCAGTACTATTGTGCACCAATAGCAGTATGATGCTGATAAGGCCCATTCTAGGGGCAATGAATGTGGGCACTGAAGAACTTATGTGCGTTGATTTCAGGAGTAAAGGAAGACTCGGCATATCCTTTTACGTGTAGGTTGTACTGCACTAGGTCTTCGGAAGAGCACTTGCAAAAGCCAGTCTTTCTAAAATAAATTTTGCTATTCCTTGTTAGGCGGTAAGGAACCATTCAAGACAAGTGCCAAATCATAGGAACTATAAAGAAATTTTAGTGTCAGCTGATGTTAGCAAAAGATGCATATTGAAGCCGTCTGCCAGTTCCTCCTCAAGTATTTGTGAAAGGTTCAAACAATATTGAAATACTATGCCTCGACCAATTTTACTTATATGTTCGGCGCATTAACAAAATGGCAGATCCAATGACTGCACAAAAATGTCAACTTAATTTCCTCAAGGCTTTTAGACAGTTTTCCATACGTAGCGTGTCAATTAAAATCAGACCCGAAACTTCTTATCAGCTACTTCCCACCAAGGGTCTTAGCGACGTTCCGTAAGTTTCACCTCTTGGAGTGTTTGAAAGGAACAATTATAGCGTAATAATGTTTTGCTCAGATAAAATACTGCATTTTTCATGCTTGTTTCGTCTCTTGCTTTTCGTCACATCATCGTGCGTCACTGCTTTTTGTTTATGTTCATGCAAGTGCAAAGCCTCAGTTAGAAGCAATGATTACCGCATTTAAACAATAGTTGCACAAACCGTCTTTAATGTTGCCGTTGTGGAGACCAAGAAAAAGAAATTTGCCGTTTTTGCCTATTTATGCAAAGGGTAGCCCCCTTGAGCTTAATATTATGAAGAAAACCTAAAAAATCACAGCATATCCACGGGCTGAATGATGATGAGTGGGCGAAGCTCCGGAGGGAATCATCGGTAAACCGTGAATCTTCCGTGTAATTCGCCCAGTCGATCATCATGTAAATACGTGAGAAACACTGTATTCAAACGCTGGGATCTCGCGTTTAAGGGGACGCTAGCTCAAACGCGTTAGAAACGTGCAGTACACTCTAGTAAGGGGGAGAGGCCACAGCGTCTTACGCAGCCCCTTACACAGGCCGGAACGCGCACCGCGTTTGCCGACGCCATCACATGACTGCTGAAAGAGTATAAGGCGGAGAGGCCGCAGCGTCTTACACCAGCTTCTTACACGCGCCGTAACGCGCTAGAACAAACGCATCATCATCATCATCATCATTGTTAGAAACGGGCAGTCTTTCGTTAATGTTGGGTATTTAGTGTCATCGTGGTGCATGTTTCCATGTGCGCTTCGTGGCGTAGTGCATGGCTTCAGGAAAGAGGTAGCTGATGATGATGATGATGATGCGTTTGTCCAGGTAGCAGCCTTAGAGTTACAGTATATTTATGCTAGCTACCTACGGTAGCATATAGAGTAACTCTAAGCAGCCTGGACACACAACGCCATTTATTGAGCCATTCATAAACTAAACTAGAGGTGGCTACATGCATACATACAGAGGAGGGACAGACCCACACCCTAAGGAGCTTCGCCCCTAAAAAGTGGAAAGGGAAAGACAGAAAAAGAGCTTTGTATGAGGATCTCCTAAAGTAATGACTTTCCCGTTTAATAGAGGCTCGAACAAGCTTGCTCAAATGCATATGAAGCGCATGAAAAGCGTCTACAGGTGGCCACCTAAAATATTTGGCATGAATATTTTAACTGCTGGGCACAATGCCACGTCAAATGCGGTGCTTGCCAGTGAAATTTTGAGTTAGATTTCATAGGCTTACTAACGGTGACCAACATTGATCACATGCGACAAAACCTCGTTCGTACAAGTTTCTCAGAACTGTTGCTCTGCTCATTGTACAGCTACCAAAATACTAAAAACTCCATGCAGATTGTTTGTCCCTTAAAAGCAAGAAAAAAGGACGACAGTGCCCACGCATTGTGGTAATCGGTGTCATGAGAAGCAGCCAGCGAGAAAATTTCTTATGCCTAATAGCTGCCATTTAGTCAAGTGTTACGAGTACGACCACCGTCATTGTATAAAGTGAGTAATCTGCGCAACGCGGGCCTACCGGGCGCGTTGACCTCACTGTGGTGCGACGAGGTGTCAGTGCATACTGGTGCACGGACGTCTCTGTCTCAGAGAAATGCACTCTACTGGGCGATTATGTGCATGCCACGAGCGCTGTATGTGGGAGTATTCTTACGGGTTCGAGCAAAGCTGGACAAAAGGATGCCGAGTGAGAGTAGTACAAATATATTGTTTCTCACATTGCTGAAAGAGCGGCTAATACAAATCACTGCAGCAACTGACCTTAGGTAACCGCTCGCTAAACCAACTCGCCTAAATGTACATGCTTCTGTAAGGAGGTACCTATTGTTATAGAGTGCCATTGAAACATGGGTGACCACTGAAGATGTCAATCGAGCCCGAACTAACGAAGTACCAAGCAGGCAACTGCTCCCACGCAGTATATATTGTAATAAACTTTGGTGCTGGTGCTTCTATAACATCAAGTGATGTTATTTGTGTTAACCGTTGGTATTGCAATTTAAGAAGCACTACAGACGTACTGCTCTTACTCGGCACGCTTTTGTCCAGCTGTGCTTGACCCCTCAGGAATAATCCAACAAACGACGCTCACGATATACAGCGTGCATTTTTCTTCTGCGGGAAAGACGACCAGCACTAGAGTGCTGCCGCTGTGCTTGGTAAACCGACGTTCTGCCCACAACCAGCGAATTTGCATAAAGATACTGATCGTATTGGTAATAATTTGACTCAATTCCAAATAATTCGGCATAATAAATTTGCTGACTGACTCCTTGACATGAGATTGACTCACACCGTGCCTTAGATCTGCCGCATTCTTCGCGTTATTATTCACTCCTTCACTCCTCCAAAAATTCGGAATACGAGGCGCACAAACAAACAAAATTGTTTCATTTACAAAATACATGACCAGTGCCTGCCACGTACACTTGATGCTTCTTTTTGATAACCAAACGCGGATAATGAAGTTTAGTAGAGTACACGCTCATGTTAATCAATGACACCCATCGCAAAGCTTCTTCAGAATATGATAGATGTTCCGAATCGGAAGCATAAAGGATTTCGCTGCATTAAGAACACATTGGGACTCTACAGAAAGCGCGCATAGCACTTACTCTGACCGTCAAAGAGAGAGGTAGGCCGTAAAACCTGCTGGAAGGAAGCCACACATGTGAGAGATATAGCCAGAACGCCGGCAGCAAATATGCGGGCCATGTTACAGCCTGTGGAGTGGAAAAACCTTGTGAAGAAGCTGAAGGTTGTCCTGATCTTTAAATACCCATTTCTCACGACTGATCACCTGTCTTCGTTAAGGCGAGGCTCGGGAAAACATAGCAGCAGAACAGAAGCTTTTACGCCGTTTCCACAAACGCAATCCGCAAAATAGTTATTGTTTTCCATAGTCAAATCTCTTTTGGGGAGATAATGGACTAACCAAAATGACAGGACAGCTACTGAAAGCTCGTTCACATTGTGCTTAGGCGAACGTCTCTGTCTTCTTATCTGTCAGCGATGACAGGGAAGCTAGAATTGGTTCCTCCAGATTGAGTGATTCACATAGGAAAAGAAAAAAAAAAGACGTCCTAAATGGTTTCTTTCTTTACGATGTTTACACTTACGTTGTGCCTCCTTTGCCCTTAAAGCGTTCATATCAGTAGCGCAGCTTCAAAGAAATCGTCGCTGCCAGTTTACATTCCTTAATTTCTTGCTAGGGCTGCCACTGAAATCTACTTAATCAGGGTCATGAAATATTGCAATCACTGTGGTAAATACATAGTTCCTTTTCAAGCACGCAGCGCTTTAAGGGATGACCTGGTCGACGACCGTCACTTCCTCCTGTCGCGTGCTCACGCTTGCCTCCGATGCCCGCTACACGGAAGAGAAAGCGCCAGCTCCTCACTCAGCACACATTTATCCCGCCGGGGCACTCCGCGGGTGCAGAACGAGATACGCTGGGTTGCCCTTGCTACGTTCTTTCTTAGGCTTGACAATGGTGAAGCTGTTTGTCTGCCCTCTCTCACACACACGTGTGGCGGCGGCGATCGCTCTCTTGTCCTATGCTCCTGGCGTGTGCGACAGCAGTTCTGAGTCGCCGCCGGCCAAGCTGTGCGAGTTTTCCTTTTCTTTTTCTTGTCTTGCAGCCTGCTCCTCTAATAAACCAGGGGGTTAGAGCTGTCCTTTGTCAATTCGCTCGTCGTATCCTTCAAGATTACTATTTCCATGTGTTTGTGCTTCATGCTGCAAATCGCCGCGTCAAGACATACTCCTTGAGTAAATGAAAGACAAATGAAAGTGGGCGCGCTAGCAATTTCATTAACGTTCTACCACAAAACAAACGCTTTCCAAATACTGAGTGGCTCAGTTTCTCTTCAATAATGAGATAGCGCTGAAACTGAAATTATCAAGAACTGACGTGATCGCTGCAGTATAGCGGTTGTCATAAAGAAATCTGTCTTAAAGAAACGGGCAACCTATCGCAGTGTCAATGTAGAGATATTTACATTGACAACCACATACAGCACAATGATATACAAGCATTCACAAAGATACCTCACTGATATATCCTTCCGAATGGAAGGAGTGTGTCTTGTGGGGACTAAAATGAGCACTCCTTTGTGGATACAAGCGATATTCTATGTCGACTTTATTACATGAGGTCACATGTCGGGTCTCAGGAGAAATCATGAAATAGGCGTATTTTTGTCTAATGGCACAAGGCTTGGCACAGAAGGGCTGATCGTTCGTCGTGGTGAACGGTGGCACCCTCACTCTCAGCAGAGATTCCCGGCACGTCCGGCGCACCCGTATTTCTAGAAACGTCTGGTGAAACGCTGCAAGGCCCAGCGAACGCTTCTCAACGTTTCGCACGGTTGTCAGCGTAGAGAGGCTCGTGTCGATGATTATTGCAGTTCGGTTAAGGGGAAAACGCTGTCTTCTGCATCCTATGTCGGGAGCACGGGTCAGCGTCTGGGGGGGCGGAGCAATGGGAATGAAAGCGAACAAGGAGAGGACACCGAAGTCGATCATTTGGGTAGTTTCGACACGGCTCCTACGCAGCTGGGGTAAGAGCGTTATTAACCCAGAGTTCTCGGGCATCCGCCCAGACAGAGCACACACTTGGTGATCGTGATCGCAACGAACTGTAGGTGAGCAGGGGAGCATCGCTCAACATACAATAACGACACTAACATACAGATGACGAAGCCGTGTGAAATGAAAGCATACACTAATTACCCCCCGCGTGGAAGCGGCTATCCTTCCCGCTGCTTAAGGCAAAAAACAACAAAGAACAAAAGGGATTCGTGCAGGAGCATTGCAGAAATCTCAATGCTTCAACAACTACGGCGTGTTGGGGCAATGACTGGAGTTACGCGGAAATTGACCAGTTATGCCTGGTCGGTAACTAGGTCTCGTTCGATGAATCAAGGCCGAAACTTATCGCACAAACAACGAATGAGAAGGGGCGTAATAGCAGTACCTCTTCTCCACATCAGTACGGCACAACGCGATGAAATCTGGAAGTAACAACGGAAATAATCCTCCATTCTTGTTGGCATTGCTGTTTCGTCACACGGCTGAGCGAGCCTTGTGACGATTTCTTTGATAGACGGTGTAGATGTGCTGATAGAGAAACCGATGAACGAAGCCGACTTGTACCATAGCGCGGGAACAGACACGGATAAATAAGTGTCGGGCGGACACAAGCGCTAACATCCAGCAAGGAAATTTTATTTCCAGGAATGGACACAAATACGCATACAAAACCACGCGAGAGAGATAGCATGGCTATTTCACAAGCTTCAACCTCAACAGACACCAACAAAGGCATAGATTTCACACTATCAACGCAAACATTGATTTAGGCGATGCGTAAATATTCAATTTCTTTGCCCGACGGGAACAGCGACGCCTTGCTTACGCATTGGTCACCAGCAAAGAGAATGCCACCTGCTTCTATGGGTAATCTCATATACTCAACTTTACTCGTTGCCATAATGACAGTATTTCTAAGTGGTGGTTGGCATGCACACGTTTTGTAGTGTAATGCTAAAAAGCCGTCACCTGCCGTGCTTTTCAGTTTCTTTTCAGATTGTGCACGGAGTGCAATGGGCCGGGAGACATTGACGACTACATCTGGCCCTGCAAGCGCTTTTGCACCGAGAGATAAAGCACTCATGGACAACATGCAAAAAAGAGGGCTCCCACATGCGAGCGCTGAACAAATTATATATCCGGAATGTACACGGACGGCTCGCAAGAGGGTGTCAGCCCTGTTTGTAACATTTCTCGAAGAGGCAGGATTGAGTGACACGTGGTGACTAATGCGACATGGACAGAGACGCTCGGGCGGAGCAAATTCCCGCCAGGTCTGCCAGGCTAACACCGCCTGTAGCCACAACATCACTATCACTATCATCACAATCATCAGTTTGTTTCTATGTTCACTCAAGCGGGCGCTTATGCACATTTTTGTCTGACCCACGTAGCACTTCTCGCGCGAGAGGGGAATGTGATAAACAACAGCAACTGCGCAAGCGACAAGTGGTCTTCATGCTTCTTTCCACAAGCTTCTTTTCACAAAATTTCTTTGTTCGAAGTTAGCGATTGTGTCCGTCTGTCACTTCTTCGCCCTTATCTGTTAGCGTACAAACAAGCCGAATTACCAACAAGCCGAATTAAGTACCCTTGTCGAGGCAACAGTTTGTGGAATGTAGCTAGGTGCAGTCTAGTGGATAGTTCCAGAAATGAGCAGAGCTTGGTTGAAAATTTGTGAAAGAAATGCCTCTCCACGATCACACAGCAGGAACCGACCAATGTCGCGGCAAGGAATTATAGCTTGAAAGAAGCCGTCGGCAGCTCCTGAAGATGAGTCTGCCATCGCTGATGGTGTTTTAGCATAGCGCATCAAGCTGTTGATGGTATTTACTCTCCATCGTTCTACGGTGGCTGTAAAAGGTAGTGGCTCATGAAGGTCGTCACCGATACACTAGGCTGGCACGACGGCACACAAAATGGGCTCTAATTACCCGGCAGCAACAGATGCTGGGAGTCTGGGACGTTGACAGTGAGAACAAGGTTCGACATACCTCGCTGCGCTAGTAGAAAGGCCCGGTCAATAGAAATGGCTTCAGACCTTAGGGCCAACTCTTCTGTCATCGTGGACTGCTTCGAGGACATGGGCTCGCCATGAGCGTGGCATTTCTGTGAATACACCACGGAATCGTTCAGTTTAAATGGTGCCAAGTTAACGTCGAAGCCGCGAGTCAGATAGGCCAGGAGCCTAAGACAAACACAAAAGCGAGGAACATTATTGAGGTCTCTAGAAGCAGCACTGGGAAAACATCTCGACTGACTTCGGTGAATAGTACTGCTTTGTGTTTTATTCTTTGTTGCAGTGCATGAGCTTGTTCGTTTGTTGTTGGCTTTGTGTAACGTCGTAACCCATTTGTGTTTTATTGTGAAGAGCAGTGTTTGTGCGTGGTTTGGTGTAACTGCCTGTTTGATGAGAATATTGTTACGAAGCGGTGCCAACGCCGCAAGCGCCCTTCTGCCCTTCCGTCCGGCCTCCTACACCCTATCGACATACCTCTAGAACCGTTCTCGCGTGTTGTCCTGGACCTGCTAGGCCCATTTCCTACGTCCATTTCTGGAAACAAATGGGTTGCCGTCGCAACAGATTATGCCACCCGCTTTGCCATCACCCGGGCGTTGCCAACAAGTTCTTCCACTGATGTCGCCGACTTTCTCTTGTATGACATCATTCTTCAGCATGGCGCTCCTCGGCAGCTACTTACCGATCGCGGGAGATATTTTCTTTCACGTGTCGTCGATGACATCCTCCGTGCGTGCTCCACTGAACACCAGCTTGCCACCGCTTATCATCCGCAGACGAACGGATTGACTGAACGCCTCAACCGAACGCTCACTCAGATGTTATCAATGTACGTTTCACCTGACCACCGCGACTGGGACAAAGCACTCCCATTCATTACCTTTGCGTACAATTCGTCCCGACATGACACCGCTGGTTTTTCACCATTTTACCTACTATTCGGCAGGCACCCAAAGTTACCATTTGACACAATCCTTCCTTCTCCTGCACCGTTGACTGAGTACGCCAGCGGGGCCATTACTCAAGCCCGTGCCGCTCCTCAACTTGCCCACGATCGCCTTTCCTCGTCACAACAACACCAAAAAGTTCGTTACGACAACCAGCATAGGAGTGTCCAGTTCTCGCCGGGCTCTCTCGTTCTCCTCTGGTCACCACGTCGCCACGTCGGGTTGTCCGAAAAGCTACTCTCCCGTTATACCGGCCCCTACAAAGTTCTGCGCCAGCTTAGTGACGTCAACTACGAGATAGCGCCACTCGCCCCCGCCTCTTCGACCTCCTCGCAGCAGACCGAGGTTGTTCACGTTTCACGACTCAAGCCGTACTGCTCTGCTAGTTTCTCGTCGTCTTCGCAAGCGCCGTGACGGCGCTTCCGCCGCGGGAGGGTGATGTTACGAAGCGGTGCCGCGAGGACAAGTGTGGAACCATACGAAGTGAGAACGACGACGAGTGTTCTTGACGCTTGCGCGCGTGTGTGCCTTCAGCCATTTTGTCAGTTCCGCCAACACTGTAAATAATCATTTCATCACTCTTGCGTCTCCGTCACAATATATTTTTGTTTCATAACCCTTGGCTGTGACTCGGTGTTTCAACAACTGCTGGCGTTTTGTTGGTGCGCCGAAGGGAATTAAATTTTAATTGACCAAGCTTTCGTGGGATCATGTCCGGGGGAATGTTACGTCAGTCCTTGGGATCTTTTCCGGCGATTGCGGCCCGTGCCTCACAGCTCGGGATTGGTGAGAGTGTGCACGTATGTGCATGTTTGTGTGCGTATATGTGAGAACTTTGTCTGTGTGTGTGTGTGTGTGTGTGTGTGTGTGTGTGTGTGTGTGTGTGTGTGTGTGTGTGTGTGTGTGTGTGTGTGTGTGTGTGTGTAACTAGTGTCTTGTCGTGCATATGCCTTCTTTTCCATTTCTATTCATGTCAGTTGTACGGTACGGCCTTGAATACTGCTATGGTTGACAGTCGAGCGCCAGCTAAGTGTGCGCGGCCGTTCACCGAACGACACCTGCGCATGCCCAGGAACGCCTGTTGTGTGCTTGCCATAAGCTACATTTAGATGCATGAAAGTGCAGTTGCCGCGCAGCCTCGCCGGCGTTTCGCTGAAGCTTGCTCGCTTGCTTGACGGTCAGGTCGCGGGAGCGCCACCGAGTGTGGACACGTGCTCGCATGTTCATGCCAATTGTACGCCCGGCTGTACAGTCTTCTATCTGCTTAGTATGGCGCTTTTATGGTGCGCGGCAAGGCAGCTGTATGTTTGTAATTCATATTTACAGTTGCCTATTGGCACGCTAAGGATGACACTGGAACGATTCCGCGTAAATAACTCAAAGATGACTCAGTTTTGATTTATTTATTACATCTTGGAGACGTAGTTGCTTTATGAACCTTAAGCTACTACCATGGTAATATTTCTCTTGGCGTTCACATGATAGTCTGTTGCATGCCCTGTTGATAACCGCCGTAGCCACCACTGCCGTAGCCACCAGTGCCATAGCCACCATAGCCGCCGTAGCCGGAACCATAGCTTCCGCCTCCAAAGCCTGAGCCGTAGCCTCCCGAGCCGTATCCTCCCGAGCCATAGCCTCCCGAGCCGTATCCTCCCGAGCCATAGCCTCCCATGCCATAGCCTCCCATACCGTAGCTTCCCAGGCCGGAAGAGCCGAAACCACCGCCTGCAAATGCGTTCGTGGAAGGCTCGGCACAGCTCCTTTTCGCTTCTTATCAGCAACATTTACCATACACAAGGAACACGGAAATTATATAAATTACCTTTTTGTGTATTACAGTTTGATACATTAGCACAAAATATTTCCAGCGTGTAAACGATGTCATATGTGTACACTCCACCAGCAATTGTTGCACCAACAGATGTTTGCTACCAGACTTACTCTGACAAAATCAGTCGACGTTCTTAACAAAGGGGACACACAATAAAGAATATGTCCGCCCTGAATGAGAGAGTGGTTTGTACCGTGCAATTTGATAATGAATTGAAGTACGCGGCCCCTCGATGGGTCCTTATCTGCAAAAGCCGCGAAATCATGTAACTCATATACCCGTCGCTAGTTTGAATACATATCCGTCACTTATTTCCATTTAACCAGCACTAGACATGCTGATTTCATATTGTGCCTTCTTTATTTTTTTCGCAATTGTGGTCCTGGTAACAGATGAGAACTCCTCGACTGAAGCATGCATAATTTGTCGTATGCGTGATTTTGAGACCTTTCTACAATTGCAATAAGAATTTTTCGCAGTTTGCCAGTTTAACGGGCGACATCTCTAACACACTTCGTGACACACGTTAGGCATTCAAACAGTTAATAATTGTCAAAATGCATGTGCCCCTTTGGCCTGCCTGCGCACAAAGCATCAATGAAACCGTACGTAAATCTTGGGTGTGTGTGTGGGGGGGGGGGGGGGGGGAATGCAAGGCAGCGTCTATGCTTATTTTCCAGCCCAATATTATTTCCGATTGGCCAGCAGGCACTTTAAATTATAGAGTATTTTTTTAGTGAACGTAGCGCTAATTTAGTGTTATAGCCGGTGTTCTATTTCATGCTTTACTCGATGTTAAGGTAACACCAGAATTATGAAGAATAGCCACTTAGAATTCAGGAGGCATCAGCATGTCGAGACAAAAAGTAGTTTGTTTTACGTAACATGACCGCTGTACGATGATACGATGAAGCACATTATCATAAGATTTGATTTATTTCAGTCAATGACTGCCTTTTTGCCAGTAACTGTAACTGTTGATTATCTTGAGTGACAGAGTGGGACCATTAGTCTGGGTACTTCGTTCCTCAATGTCACTACCCAATCAGGAATGCCAATAGCAATGAACAGATCGTTTGAAACGACGGAAAAAGAGAAATAGCGCTGAAGCCAACTTTTTGGCAAATATACATCTAAGTGCCTTTGTCAGGGCACTGAAAAACACAAACATTTGGTCACTGGTAAAGGGGTCATCAAAGAACATTAGCTTTGAGTAGGGCCCGTAACCAGGAATTCTTTTTTTCCGGCGGGTGGCCTACATGATAAAGGCCTTGTCTATTTGAGGATAGCACCTCCTTCCATAATTATTATAGCTAAATGTACAGATTACGGGAAGTGCTAAATGATATCGGAGAAAAAGGAGAAAGGAAGAAAGAACAGTCTCTGGCGGCTCAGAAGGGAAAAGTACACCTATGCTTATACTCCACTCACCGCTTTCCCCCTTGCCCACAGGCCACTGCTACATGACAGGGATAATTATGCTGCTACATGGTAGTCATAGTGGGCTTCTTAACCTTGCCCCAGCGTTGCCCCTCGAATCATGGCCACACGCAAAGCGGCGCGGGCATTACCTTAGTTTTTACGCTGGAGTGGATTGAGTGATCGCTTGCAGGCCTATAATGGACAGGTACGTGGACTCTACCTTCACGACCGCACCTTCATTTCTCTTCTTTCCTTCTTTTGATTCTTTACTCACTCTCTCACAGTAGAGTACCGACATTACTTTCATTAGTATGAGTTTGTTCACGCGCCGATATGAAGCGCGACACGAAAGAAGACAGCACGCGGAAATAGATACAGAGGAGCACCGATAAGGTATGCAAACCGCACGCGTGTCTGGTCGACCTCCCTCTATCTCCTTTCTCCTCCTCCTTCTTTTTGTTAGTATCCACCATGCTAAATTGAACTTCCACCCCAAGATAGCGTAAAGGTTAGCGACATAGAACACAGTAAGCTTTTGGGGGACGTATTTTCCTTCTACAGAATCCTGCACATCAATCTTACCTAAGCCGGAGCCACCACCGTAACCCAGTGACAGGCTCTGCTGGTAGGAAGCCACGCAGGCGACCAACATCGCCAGCACGCAGGCAGCAAAGACACGAGCCATGATCCTGCTTTCGGAGTGTAGAGGGCTTGTGGAAGTGGTGAAGGCATTGGTGCCCTTTAAATACAAAATGTTCGCTGCCCATTGCCTCACTCGCAAGATTCGAATACGATAGAAGAAATAAAAAAAGCTTTAATGTAACATTTATATGAATAGATGAGAGCCAATAATTCATGTTTTCTTATTCAAAGTTGTTTATCTGAAACGGGATGCCCCTGAAAAGAAATGGGCCTTGAAAAGGTCCACTTCTTTCTATTTGTTCCTCTTGATTTGCTTATGGCTTCTTCTTGCTTCTTCCATTGCATTGTGCTGCAGCTTTTCAAAGCTTATTTGCATTGTGCTGAGAAACAGGCGACCTTGCCAGCTTCGCGAGAAGCAATGGCAACGGTTGTCGAACATGTCTACAGCAAATGATTGATTATGATGCAATGATAAAAATTCATTGCTTATTCACGTTCTTCAATGTCCCTTCCATTTCAAGTGCCTGGCATCTTCCGGCTTAGGCAAGACATGCTCAGCTTTGAAGAGAGCGGATCCAAGCAAGCTCCTGCGACTGTTTCGATTGCAGTTTTTCGCATTATCACAAGGTCACTTTATAGAACGCTTGCTTTGACTGTCCAATATCATTGCATTTGTATCAAATATATCATTCCCTTTTCTTTCTGTTTTTTGCTTCTACGTAGTTCTTCTGCAAACTTCTATAAATAAAACTTCACGTTCCGCCATTGATTTCTTAATTTATATAGCAAGTTTCAAGTGGTTCATTCAATTCCCTATATTATTCACAGAACTCCATAGTTGGAACAAAACACTAACTTGGTTCAGTTAAATCAGGGTACATGGTCGCTGCTCTGACAAATCCTACTCACTTAATTACAGAGTTATGCCATACGTCACCTATACATAGCATCAACAAGAGTGTGGAGTATGACGCGGAGACCTTAACTTGCCTGAATCTGCAAGATAACCTTTTTCCGAATGTACCTAAATTTCATGCCTTCCCTCTTTAAAAGACTGTAAAAGTTCCAAGTACATAAGGAAGCGTCCCGGTATTTTTTTTTCTTTTGTGAATAAATCCAGCACTTTTCATCTACTTGTGGGGGCTCTTTGCTTATTTCTTCTCTTATCCGTCGCGCCCTGGCGTGTTGCACGGCACTACAAGCGAACACTTACCAACTAGCCTAATGATTCATTTCAATGGCAAAAAAAATGTACCATATCGAAAGCATGCTCCAGGTATCTACGTATACCTATAAGAAATACTTACGATCTTTTACACACGGACAGGTACATAAAAAATCTCAGCGTTTCGTTTAGCCAGCATCGATACCTTCCTGTATTAGCGATTTACCTGTTAGTCGCTGTTCACTAAACCGAGGCTGTTATTCGTCCCACGCTCTTGAAAGTAATTGAGACATATTTTTTCCTATATAGGTCGGAAGTACGTGAGCCTAGGTGATGCACCGAGAGGAGAATAAAAGCCTAAGACACAAAGGACACAGCAATAGACACCGCTTCGGGGTGCCTCTTGCTCTGCCCTGTGTGTTTTGCGGTTTTATTCTCTTCTCGTTCCTATATAGGTACCCATACTTCATTCAATACAATCGCACAAAACTGCACTTCAACTTGTGACGCGCACATCAATGCTAGGCTTGATTTTCCGCAACCGTCTCTAGAACTGACGGATCCAGCGCCGCATACAAGCGCCCAGTGGTTCCTGACTTCATTTAAGTGATGAATGTGCCTACTGTAGTGAAGAGGAATGCCTGGCGCGCAGCCGTATCGCCCAACGCTGCGGGAGATCCGAGCTCGAGACGGAGTGACCGTCCTTGTCGAGGGACGCTGCCTAGCCGTACTTGGGTGCCGCTCTGTATCTCGCCTTATACTAGTCGTTTCTATCATCCTCGCTAATGTTGACCTTGTCAGCATCAACACATCATCATCACAATCATTTGTCCCATCTACAAGGCCACCCAGCGTTTGCAATTTTTCCTATACCTAGTAAATCGGCTGGCTGGTCTGTACTACACTTCTTCTGACCCGTGGATCATTGGCTACACTGATGTACCAATAGGCAATCTCTGTTGAAGAAAGTACTACAGGCACGTAGGAAGTGTTATAAAAATGAGTCCGTCAAGACGACAGGGGGTATAACAGTGGCGACAAGAAAGTGCAGTCCTAAAGCTGTTTTGTCACAATTCGTTACTGCGCTCTAAGCCAAAGAGGAACAACTGGGGTTTCGGGGTTGGCCCTTCGAGGAACTAAATGCGTTGCCACAACCATTGCTCCCTTCAGGATCAACGGCAAAGGGGCGAACACTTGGTCTCCCAACAGTTCATCTCTTCATGAGCACTTAACCCCTCTGGTTATCCTGGAGGATAAAACGTTAGTCCCCTCCACCCCTCAACTGACCCCCACGAATACATTTTAGGCCCCCATTTACTCCTCCAGAATTCAATTTTGCCCGCCAGTTACTTCCTGTGGACTAAATGTTGATATTTGCAGTTACACTGTGTAGAGAAACTGCTCATCATTTCATTTGTTCCGCGAGGACGACCTTTTCTTTTTCCCTTACGTGCATCTTTTCTTCGAGAGGTGAATGTTTATCTAAAAAGGGCTTTAGCTGTCAGACATGTAACGAGAGCTGCTAGGTCGAGTGATATTCGGGTGCTTGTAACAAATAAGGGCAAAATATACAGAGAGCGTTTATTCTTCTATTTACTACAGCCACATGCTCGCCGCACTCACTAGTGGAGTTGGCCGCACACCGCTGCTAAACGAAACTTGCGGCACATCAAGTCAAATGCCTTCTGCTTTTGCGGTGAAAGGTCAACGTCGAATGCTCAGTCCGCAGGAACCTGCATTGCCAGAGAAGTAACGGTGGCAGCGAGTGAATGACTTCAACAGCGTGGTATCCTATCTGAATGGATGCTGTCCAGCCGGGTTCAGAAACTTCGCTCTACCGCGAACTGCTTTGCGAAAGTTATTGCGATTATAGAACAACGAACCCAATGTTTACACCACTGCATTGCATATGACAGTGTATAAATTGGCAACGTAATTGAGAAGTGTAATTTACCGCAAACACGTGGTTTCCCACAACCGATCCATTACGCTTGTGCGTATTTTGCGAACGTGGCAATAACTGCACTTCGCAACTTACTGTGGTATCCATTTTGGTGTGCGCCTCGATACTGTTTAGCATTATAATATTATTGTGGTGAGAGTTGAATATGAATATTGAAGTGGCTAACCTTCTAATGCATGTGCTTTATCTTTACAAGTGCTTTACCTTTCCCGGCGCTCCAGGAATGTGGAATCGCTCGTTCATTCCAGTTATCCTTAGAGTGTAATGTACGGTGCTAGCTGTTTCGTGTTTGCCTTACATTCATATTATTGTTAGTCGCCCAATTTACGTACCGCCCTGTTACTCAATGCCTCAATCATGCCTATAAGGCGGTTTTAGGTATATATCAGCACGAAATAGCCACAAACTTGCCTCTGTGTGCTCTGTCATCCAGAGTACTACCGTATAAAGCAAGCAACAGTAGTTCAGTCTTTTATGGCACCGTCTTCAACAGCCGGAGCATACTGGAGCAAAGCAACCCTTTATTTTTGCCAGTTCCATAGGGCTGTCCAGATGGTCTGTGTGGTGGCAGAGGGGCTCGGCTCTCTGTCCCGACGTGGGAGCAGCCAGCATCAGTCCCAGACTGGTTCCTCAGGACCCAATAAACATTTTCATACCCTACCATACAGACTTGCACGTACCTACTAGCTGGGCTTGACAAGAGTAAACGATGCCTATTTAGGAGAAAGTGGGATAAAAAACCAGAGCGCTCTATATAGCAGGCGATGTTATTTAATGAGTAATTTGCTTGTTAAACACTATAGTTCACTGTACTAAACACCTTTGCTTAAACAGGACTACAAGTAAACGTAATTTCTAAAGCGCTATAGGGACAATAAATAAAGGTGGCCCCCCCATCTGTTCCCTGTACGAGTGATGTTCCGGTGGCGTGTCGGTAGAGCATCCAGCTCCCGCTGCAATCCGGTTGAAGGTAAGGTTCCAAGTCCACCTGGGTGGAACCTTTTCACTATGAATGCAAGATGATTTATTTTTTTTATT
>CM023490.1:88197321-88236467 GCA_013339685.2 Hyalomma asiaticum | reverse complement strand
GGGGCCGGCAGCCCCAACAACTCGGACTTGAAGGGACTGCTCACTTACAGCGCTAATAAACTAACTACGCAAATCGATCGTACAACCACCCTCAATGCTCTGTCGCCGTCTTCGACGGATTGTGCGTAATAAGGCTTTAGATAGTTTGTTCCACAGTCCGTAGCCACTAAAGTTTCTCGAACGTAAGTTCTCCAGAAGGCTTTGCGGAGCCAGTAGCACGCCGATATCTACTGGGCTGACAGATGAGCTAGTGACCTGCTGCGTTTCATGGAATTACGCAGTGAAACGGAAGGTGGCATCTGTTTCAGTGTGTGCGATAAATTAGGCATATGGTTACAAAAGTTGCAGCTACCGTTTGCGCGCTCGCAGTTGAAGGCGGTTTAAGACTATGGGATCATGCTGTAGCCATTGCAACAAAAGGTGGTGGCTCAATTATACCGATAACCCTACTGCTTTCTATCGGGCGTAGATTTATAAGGAAACTCGCGAGAATGTGGGTAAATATACATGAAAGTATAAATCGTACATCACTGCGTAATCGTCCTAGCATTACCACGAAAAAGCGTGCGCGCGGAACATGTCGTGCCAGTGTTCGAGCTTTTCGTGCGAGTGAAAATGAATGCGTCGACTCCTGCATTTGAAGCCGTGGTGCCCATCACAGGGTGAGCGCGCATGGTCCAGCGGACTAAAACGCCCCAATTTCAGCCCGAAAGTGAAGTGTACTTTGTCTGAAAGCTATGTGGACATCCGATATCATTCGGCCCATGTCGCATCGCTTAAACAAGACAGCATGGTGGACAGCTCACTACATGACGTCATCATGATCAGGTTACCACATCGGCCTCGTGACGTGAGTTACCATCTGCTGTGGACGATGCGCTTTCGTATGCTTTCACGTCCAAGCCGACGCGTCGCCTCTTGGGGCACACGCATTCTAGTTGGACGTCACACACAGCTTACGTGATCGCCAAAACACTTATTGCTGGTCAGACGCATTACGGTCGTTCCACCAACATTGTCCGCCGCGGTGGTGTAGTGGTTACGGTGCTGGGCTGCTACCCAAAGAACGCGGGTTCGATCCCGGCCGCGGCGGTCGCATTTACGATGGAGGCGTAAATGGCAGAGGCGCGTGTACTGTGCGTTGTCAGGGTGAGTGAGTGAGTGAGTGAGTGAGTGAGTGAGTGAGTGAGTGGGTGAGTGAGTGAGTGAGAGAAAAACTTTATTGGCCAGTGTGTTTGGAACACCGGGTCCTTGGACCACCGTGCGGTCCCATGCCACGTCTACATGGATGCCTCTTGTGGAAGTGACATCGGCAGCCCGAGTCACCGCAGCAAGCTGTAGTGCCAGGTCCGTAGACGACAGCAGGACCTCCCAGTCCTCCTAACTTGAGATAGCAGGCTTTCCCTGCGGGGGAGGATCAGCAGGGCAGCCGAAGAGGATGTGGGAAAGTGTGGCGTGAGGTTCGCCGCATAGGCTGCATGCAGGCGAAGTGCCACAGTAGTGGGACAGCAGTTGCGTGGAAGAGAGTGTGCGGGTCTGGAGGCGTCTCCATAGGACTTGTTGGGAGTGGCTAAGGGTGGGGTTTGGAGGAGGGTAAGTCCGACGGTTCAAACGGGGTATTTGCGTGAGCTCTGCAAAGGTGTGCCTCCGCTCCTTCGTGAAGCCCGAATCGAGGCTCTCCTGAGCCGGCAAATCAAACCTCGGGCCAGTTTATCGGCAGCCTCGTTCCCGGGATTCCCAGAATGAGCCGGCGCACGTTAAAGAACCCAGATGGTTGAAATTTCCGGAGCTCTCCACTACGGCTTTCGTCGCCTTCCTATCTCTTTCAGTCCCTCTCCCCCAACGCCATGGACGCTTAGCCGTGCTCCCTACACGGGCTGCAGAAATTAGCGTCTTTTCCTTAACCGAACGACAATGAAAGCGACAACGTGCAAGACCCAATAATTGTGCAATATTGAAAGAACTTCACGAGATTTCTGCACAATCTTTTACCAGCGAAGCTCTTTAAAGGGCAACTCCGGCGATTTTTCAGTGTCCACTGATCTCTATAAAATTTTCAATGTATATTCTTCTCGGTACCGTAATAATACATGCCAAGCCAGGCGGAGTAGGTCATTTAGATTTCCTGTAAATGAATTTTGAAATTTTTTAGCGGATTCTCACACGGGCCACCCTGTGTATTTGACGTCATCACCTCCGCGCTGCCTACCCGGGCCAGCGGGCCTTCAAAAGCAAAACGTGATACTTCAGCCCTCAAATCGTCGCTGTCAAGATCAGAAAAGCTGGCATAACTCAATATATCGTTGCATGACCTCGCCACTGGAATTTCTTGGCGCCAGTTCCATATTTCCGGTGACGGGAAGGTTGTGACGTCACCGCACATTCTCCGCGAAGCGTCTACCCGTTTCGGTTTCGGTTTGAAGACGACTTTCAGTTGATTATTTAAAATTATTGGTGCGTTTCTGAACAAACTGAACCACCCTGGCGGTTATAGGACCACCAGTACCATTCGGAAACATTGATATCAGGACATGGTGAAAAAACCGCCGGAGTTGCCCTTTAAGCTTCGTACGTGTCACGATATACAACCTTGCCCAGCAACTAAGTGATGCTACGTCTACCGACCATAACCTTGTATGGCATCGACAGATGCTAAATCACCTAACGGGGCATGAGGACACACGTGACCGGAAGATTATCATGGTGGTCCGTACTAGCCCTGCGCCGCTAGTGCATGCTGCGCTTTTTGCATTTTTTTTTCTTTTTTTCTTTTTGGGGATTGGACTCTGCGCTGCCCTTTGAATATCCCCGAGCCTTTGAGTGGCCCTGGCGAACATGTTCCGAGAGCTCGGTGAATTTGGAAGGTTACCCCCGAATTCGATTTCGCAGAGGCATTAAATGTCGCAGTTCAAGGTAGTCAGTACTTCGGTGCCTCATTTGTCATCCCGCGGCGCGATCTACAAATAGAATCACTGCGATGACGTATCGTCATCACTCGTCTCAAAAGAAGGCACATATTCGTCCAAGCAGCCATCGCTCGTCTTTTTATTTGCGCGTGACGATCGCACGCCCCAGGACCGGATGCTTGGAAGCTGGTCCAACGCCACTTTCCATGTTGGCTAGCGTTCTGAAAAAAAGAAAGTACAGGCAAGGCGAGAGTCACGTGATGTCCTTGGTGTGACAGCCGGAAAGGCTACACCGTTCACAGCCCAGAACCCGCAAGTATGTCCCTTACGAAAATGTCACATATGGCGCTATCAGGAATTGGGCCCAATTCCCTGATGTGGCCGCATTCGCCTCAGTCGTGGCAGATGTGTATGTGGCAATAAAAGGCCCACATGTGATGTTAGACTGACACGTATTGGACAAGTACGGCACATACGGATACGCGCCATATACAGCCAGATATGTGTATACGGCCATATACCCATATCCAGCTATATATGGCACGTGTCATACGTGGCCGTATTTGCCCCAATATTCCATGGGAGATGCCGTAGCAGAGGTCTCCGGAAATTCCGACCACCTGGGGTTCTTTAACGTGCACTGACATCGCACAGCACACGGGCCTCAACATTTTGTCTCCGTCGAAATGCAGACGCCGCAGCCGGGATTCGATCCCGCGACCTTTGGATCAGCAGCCGAGTACCATAGCCACTAGACCACCGTGGCGGGGCTTCGGAAGCAGAGAAGCGCGAAAGTCAGAAAGCCTGACCTCCCGAGCGCCACCTTACGGAGCATTTCGCAAGGAAACAATTTTTCTGGAAAGGCATTTGCTTCGCTGGGGCACAGGTGGCCGGGAGCAGAGCGCTTTAATCGGGTGCGTGGTGGTCTATCTGTCCTGACATTGTAGTTTTCTGCAGGAAAGCTCGAACATTTGTGAAAAGAAAGCACATGTGAAAGACTCCTTCCTAGAATATTCAAGTTTCTGGTTGTTAGGTATTGGCATAGCAGAAACAAGTGCGACACTACATAGAGGATATTACATTTTTTATTGTATAGAACATTTGCTAACTGCACAAGAATGCCTTGAGGTTCAGAATCACCCATACAGGGAGTGGCACGGAGTGAGGTGACCTCGTACATTATTGCTTCTGCCTAGTGGCCTAGTGGTGGCACTCAATAACTTTCAGAAAGTAATTGTTCTGGTGTGCTGCAAGGAAAAATACATCTAGAGTAAGCACCGGAAGATGTCTTTCGAAATTAAAGGAACACTAAAGTGAAAACTATTTTTCTCGTGCCACTGTTACCCGAACTTATACAACACCGATAGGTGCAAAGCGTGCGAGCACAGAGCAACGCTGAGCCACCTGCTCTGCGAATTTGCCGGCAACAACAGTCGAGCAACAGCCGCCGTTAGCGATGCGCCGTTAACGACACGCTATTCCAGATCAACGGAAGCCCCGAGCTCACTCGTTCCCGCCACCGGCACGGCTGCGGGAAAAGTGGGAGACCTTCTCCGTCGGCGCCGCTGGCAGGTGGCCCTCAAAAGCTGGAGCTGAACGACCAGCTCTGGGCCGTCCGGCAAGCGGAAAATGCCGCCCTAGTGCAGGGATCTGAGCTGCCACCTGAGGCCACCAAGATTCGACTGCCGGCCCCATCTGTATAATAGTCTTCTCTCTCTCTCTCTCTCCCTCTCTCCCTCTCTCGCATTACTAGATTAGCTTTTCACAACACCAAAAACACCACGGTGCGAGAGAATACACCTGGTAAGCCAGAAAAAAGCGCGAAAATTAAATAGGGATGTCGACGCCGCTTTGAAGGTTCCAGCAATAATAATACACATGGAGCCACAGATCTGCGCCGGCATCTGCTAAAGCCTGCGTAAATATTTGTCGGTAAGAGAGATCAACATCGGGTTTCGAGGAAGTCAGGACTTGACACAGGTAGCTTTAGAACATTTGAAGGAAGAAATTTGGCGAGAATACGAAAAAAGAAATCGGCCTTCTCATGTCATTAGTTGTCGAAGTTCCGGCGCGAGTTTCAAAGTTTTGAGATTCATGTTCTCTTTTAATATTGAGCTTAACATTGCGAAATTAACTACAACTGAATTCCCGCAATATAAGTTGCCCCTCTAAGCACATTTGGTACCTTTACTTTACTAGCATTAGGGTTGCAAGATCGGAGAAATGTTTTGAGAAAATGCGCGCGCGTGTGTGTGTGTATTACCGACAAAAAAAAAGACTACGCGAAGGCGCTCAGCGGCGATGAAATGACAATTGTTGATGTTCCTGCTGACGGTGACGCAGTCAGCACGCCCGACGCTACGCAGCGCTTGACCTTATAGCCTATGAAGACAATGATATTATTATGTAAGAAAAACGCCTCCGTAACACGGACACAAGAGAAGAGCAGTGGACAACATGGAAAGGAGTGTTGCCCGCGCCTCTTATTCTCTTATCCTGCATCCGTTTCTTGCCCGCCTTTTCCTTATGCAAGAATCCTTGCCAATTCGCTCAGATTTTGTCCTTTTACACAACGAAATTAATTGCTGGTGATTTTTACGTGCCAAAGGCATCACCTCATAATGCGGTACATTCGTTATTACTTATCTTTACCTGTATCGGTTCATTTAAAGGGACCCTGAAACGGTTTTGACGATTTTGTGAAAACATGGTGATCCGGTAGAGCGAGTCATAGGATCATTCGAGGACAGATTTCAGCGCTCTGCGTAATGTGTGTAATTTACAATAAGGCTTTGAACACGCGGATCGCAAAAGATCGCAGCGGCTCGTCGAAATGCGTTTTCAAACGCCCCCGCCTATCGGAGGCCGCTGATTGGCCCCCAAACAAGTGACGTGCACGTAATTTTCCCATTCTAACTGCAAGAACGTGCTCCTACAACGCACTCCTTCGTTTCAGCAAACGGTATCGTCGCGGTATCTGGCGGCGTACGCACGAGTCGCCGGCGCTCTATTACAGAGGCTAGCACTGCCGAGGCCGGGAAGCTCAGTAAAGAGATCGGGGCGCTATGTCGCTGCGGAGGGCTCCGCAGGATGGCTGGCGAGGGAGCGCAGTCGTCGCTAGCGCGCACTCCACAGCTGATCGAGTTGAGGAGGAACAGCAGTGGTAAGGAAGAAGGCGACAGAAATAAGCTCATAGCTGCCTTAGCGCATGGTGCTTCGCTTTATTTATGGCGTGAATGATTTCACAATTGTTGCCTAGTCAGTGACGCAGTGTCAAAAAAACGTTTCAGGGACCCTTTAAGTTTCCCTTGTAGCGTTAACGCTATGCAACTACTTTTGTTGCCCTCATACGACTGATGGCAAATAGTATCGCTTGAATGAATGTTAAATTACTCATTTTGTATGTCCTTTAAATTATCATGACTGAGTGTACTTCGTTAAGTGTCGAACTTTTTTCCGTACCCTCCCCCCCCCCCCCCGCGCCTTTTATTTGTGTAATACACGATTGATTTGATATCTGAGGTTCTTACACTCCTGGCTAGGAATCGTCGGTTCGGGCGCAGGATGCGAAACGAGCGGGTGGTGGTATATACTATAGTTGACACGGAGGCTCGGCGCTGCTTCACTTACCGCTAGCGAAAGGCGCTTGGAGCAGCGACGAAAGTTTCGAACAGCACGACTCGCCCTGAAGCACTCTACTCACCACTTCTACATGTTGTATGCACATGTTAAAGAAGACGGGTTCCACAAATCTGAAACTTCTTGGGTGTATTGTGGATGACGTAAGATTCACTGACGGTGCTTATGACACAGGCCCTATATAAAGCGGACATCATGAACGTCACCACTTCATTGGTGTCCTTGTATTGCGCGAAGTCATGCAGTTCATGTACGCCATCAGAGAAGGTGGAAATTCCTAGAGCAATCCTACAGGGGAAAGAGAAACGAACATTGAAATTTGAGCTATCCATGACACCGTAAAAAGCAAATTTATTGAAGCTAGCAGCACCTGCGTAAATTTTCTGCTTTTGAAATATCCTTTAAATGGCACGACGGTTTCTGCACAAATTCCCGTTCCTTTTTTGTCACCGGGTTTCTTAAGTGATGGTCACAAGATCTCCCCGCGTGAGTGCAAGGAAATACGTTCGGTAGAACATCTCAGTTCACCGTATATTGTCACGTACACGTGAGGGCGCAAATCTGGGCCGATCAAGGCCAGGCTCTTTTATCGGGCGAAACTGTTCCCAGCAAAGAAATTAGCTCCTACTTTACAACAACAGCGGCGAGCGTTGTACATCAACGCTCGCCGCGTGAAACACATGCAACGTAAATAATGAAGATAACTAACCAGGTGTCATAGATAATCAGAGCGCGTAATAAGGTTTAGTACGGTCGATCCGGATGGCGTCAGGTCGTGTGTGGCGCCGGTGGATGATGTTACTACGTCGGGCTCGACCTCATATTCCATTGCACCACAACGTCAGAGTCTCATGTAGCGTTTAAAGAAGCACCGCAGGAGCTTCTCGCTCAGTCCGCGTCGTCGCATCGGCATCGACATTTAAACATGGTCGCCGGGTTGGTATTCTACGTGGCTTCGTCGAAGATGATAGTGACGGCTGCCGATCGTCCGCTGGTTCTTAATGCGCAGGCGGGCGAATTGTCGAGGGTGTCCAGCGCGTTGCAAGTATGCAGTCACGTCGAGGTCTTCTTCCGTGTTTACCGGTACCAAAACGTCAAGTCTCGTCGTCGAATTCCTTCCGTAGGGAAGCTCCTATGGCTTCATCTGTGTCGTTTCTTGCACGGCCGTTTTGTACGCGAGCTCACGTACGGAAGTATGACATCCCAAGTCTCGCGTCCGACGTCGACGTATATTGCGAACGTGACGTCGATGGCCATAATTCGGCGTTCTGTGGGGGAGTTCGTCTATGGGTGGTATGCGGTGGTCCGTTCGGCGATGGCTTGTCCGGCTCTGTCTCAAGAACGCCTGAGTGAGGTCAGCTGTAAAGGCTGTCATCTGTCGGTTATGAGGACCTCTTCTGGGGCTCCGTTGTCTATCCGTGGGATAGAATACACGTCTTTCTTGTGATTCTGTTTAAGCGACGATAATTGGCGTAGAAACTTCATGTTCAACCCTTCTTTTTCACTAACACCATCGGAGACTTGCACAGGCTCTTCACGTCTAGCAGATGTCGTCGCGTAGCACTTCATCGACTTGTAGCTTAACGGTCTCGCGTCTTCACGTCGAAACTCAGTACGGACTCTGCAGAGCGGCGGCCATATTCGTCGGTCATGATGCGGTGTTTTGCAGCATGTGTCTGACGAAATCTCAATGACGACGAGAAAGGGTCCTTGTATTGTAGGAAGGCTTGAAGCTGTTCTTGTTCGCGGCTGGGGAGACCTTGACTGACGTCGAAGGCTGATTTATGGAACTACGGTCGTTGATGCAGGTCCTCCAGAACTTGCGAGGGCAAATTCATCTATGTAGGCGACCGTCGTACCTTTGTTGAGATGCCTTTATTCGGGGCTGCAGTTTGGCAGGATTACGTTCGCACTCTATAGATGTAGCTGACGGATCTGTCTGATGTTCGCTTTATATTGTGTTAGCTTACTTAGATCTGGCAGTTTAGGAGCAGGTGCTGGTCGATAACGCCTTTTAAACGTGCAGGTTCTCCACCGCCGACAGAAGTCATGCCGCTGGAAATGGACGGAACGGCGATCAGTCACAGTCAAGGCGTGGTGTTTACTGATCTTTCTATCCGGCGTTATCGCATCGCCCGTCGAAAGTGTTGTCGGCTTGGGTCTTAAGTCGCTTACTGTGCAATGCCGATTTAGGAAATGAATACCTGCAGTGACATCCATCGACGAGTGTTGTAAGGCTACAAAGCTCACAAAGCTTCCCGGATCACTCTGGCCTTCAATCGTGACTATCTTCGTGCAGACCCAAGCCACGCCACGCTGGTCCAGTGGCTATAGCACTCGGCTAAATAATCCGAGGGCCGCCGAATCGCGCCCCGGCTTGGTGGCTGCATTTCTATGGAGGCGATCTGTTTACGCCCGTGTGCTGTGCGATTTCAGAGCACGTTAAAGAACCGATAAGGTGGTCGAAATTTCCGGAGCCCTTGACTACGGCGTCTCTTATAATCATATTGTGGTTCTGGGGCGTAAGAACCCCAACAAATGAATCGGTCAATCATGGAGACCCAGTTAACGGTTCACATGGCGTCCATTGTCTCTCGTCATCGAATTCAAACCAATTCCATCCAGACCTAAGAAGATTTTACGCCCAAAAGTCAGTGGGCACGGCGAAGCGGCTGGAAAGATGCCGCTAACGAAACGGTTCTTTTTCGCTGTACAGGCTGTGTTGTTCATGCTCGCCGGGCTATCGGAACCCTGCACTACCGGGAATGAAGTTGCGGCGACTACACTTGTCACTGCTAGCTACTGCCCATTGCCCTCATCGAATTTGGACAAGCTGGATACGCCCCCTTCGGAACAACGCATGTTCGTGACGTCATTGTTGGATCGCCCTTTTAAAGACAGGCTGCACAGTTGGTCCTTCAGTGGGCACGGCGAAGCGGCTGGAAAGATGCCGCTAACGAAACGGTTCTTTTTCGCTGTACAGGTTAGTTTTTCCCTTTCAAATCATAGGGCTGGAGATGAAATTTTACTTGTCATTGTGCCGTGCCCACGGACTTGTCTTAGTATTGTGTATGGCTGTTATTTTGTTTGCAAGGTATTGCTGTGTGGAGATGTCGAGCAAAACCCTGGACCAACTGTTGATGATATGTTTCAAGAGCTCTTGAAGGGACAAACTGATATCCGTGCAGAACTTGTAAGCCTTAGAGCACGTTAGAGTCAACAGAATCATTAATAAGCACCTTTGGAGTGCGTCTGAATAATTTAGAGGCAAATGTAAAGCAACTACAGACTTGGCAGGGCGTTAGTGAATCGATACAGGAGTCTGTAGATTCCATTCAGCGGTCAATTGATAATCATCACTCTAAACTGGTGACCTTTAGAATCGCAGTCGCAGGAACAATCTTCTTGTATTCGGTATTAGCACCGCTGACAGTGAATCTGAAGCAGAGCTACGTGAGAAGGTAGCGAAGGGCGTATTTCATGATCGATTAGGGGTGAATTGCACGTCTATTGCGAGGATTCACAGATTAGGCAAGCCGGTATCGAGCAGACGCCCTGTTATACTTTATTTCCAAGATTATACGGAAAAGCAAGCTGTGTTGCATCAAGCCCGAAAGCTGAAGGGAACCAAAATTTATCTTCAAAACGATTACTGTCCTGATACGCTCCGCAAAAGAAAGCTGCTATGGGCAACCGCTAAGGCGGACAGAGAAAGCGGTAGCAAGGTTGCTCTTGTTCATGATAAGCTTCGCATTGATAACACCCTTTTCTGTTGGGATGACTCGTTTAACACACGTAGGAAAGTGTCACATGAGAGTGCCGTAGGGCATCCCAGCTAGCGCTTAGGGGAGCACCAACTTCGTTTGCTTTGCTTCAATGCACGCAGTATAAAAATAAAATTGAAAAGCTGGAAAATATTTGCTCATGCACGATCCACATGTATGTGTGATAACAGAGTCTTGGTTACACGAAGCCATTGGTGATAGCGAGATAGTTCCACCTAACTACCAAATTTATCGATGTGATCGCGGTTCTCGTGGTGGTGGAGTGGCTGTCATCATCAAGCATGGCATTGATATATCTATTGCTGAGCGTTTTTCAGTGAGAGAGAGTCTGCTTTTGAAACTTTCATTTTTTGGTATGTCATTTTTTCTCTGTGCTGTTTATCGATGTCCTACTGCTGAGGATTCCTTTATGAGTGATTTGTATGATCAACTACTATGTCTACGAAGCAAAAATCTTATTTTAACGGGTGATTTCAACCTTCCAGCCATTAATTGGGATTATATAAATTATGGTACTCCTTCTTCAGCTGACACACTTCTAGACATAATGTTTTCCCTTGGCCTTGAGCAAATGGTACGACACCCCACAAGGGGGAGTTCGATACTTGATCTACTATTTACAACGGAACTCTTTACAGGGGCGACTATCGCAGTTGAAACCGGTATTTCTGATCATAGATTAATATCCTTTGTTTGGGATATGTATGGTCAATGTAAATCAGCGACAACGCCAGTGGAAAGTGTAGTAAGAGATTTCAATCGAGCGGATGATGTTGCAGTAATTGATTATCTAGACACGTATCTCACCACATCTGTTAGCGATGTTGGTAGTGCCTGGCAACGGTTCCGTGGTATTGTGGACTTCTGCACAAAAAACTTTGTACCGCTTAAGAGAATACGCAAGCGTTCACATAACCAATGGATAAACCGTGAGATTATACAGATCGAGAGAAAAATAAAAAGGTTGCGAAAAAAACACAAGACTAGTACGCAGCATTTTTCCGAACTCAAAGAAAAATTGTTAGAGAGTGTTAGTAATGCTAGGCATCAATATTTTAATGACACACTACCGGAGTTCATCAAGTCGGATCCTGATAAATTTTGGCGCTACCTTAAACAAAGTAATGAAGAAGTTTCTAAAATACTAGTTGAGGAGGTCTCGATAACTGCTCCGGCACTAATTGCTGATCATTTTAATAAATACTTTCAGAGTGTCTTTTCTGAACCACAGTATTATGAACTGCGCGACCCGATACCTATAATCCCAGATGATGTTCTCATAACTCGTGAGGGTGTTCTGCAAATGTTACTTAAGGTTAATCCTAAGAAATCGTCGGGGCCTGACGGCATTAGTAATTCATTCCTACGTCGCTATGCAGAACAAATTACTGACTTCCTTACTGCCCTGTTTAATGTATCACTCAAATGTGGTGAGATACCAGCCGATTGGCGTACAGCTCGTGTTGTGCCGATTTTTAAAAAAGGTGACCGCCATTCCTTGTCAAACTACCGTCCTGTTTCTATCACTAGTAGCTGCTGTAAAATGTTAGAGCATGTTGTTGCCAATTATGTTAACACATATTTATCAGAAAATAATATTTTGTCGTCATATCAACATGGTTTCCGAAAAAATATGTCTACGGTAACTCAGCTTGTGTCTACAGTGCATGAATTCGCACGGGTTCTAGATATATCTGGGCAGACTGATGTGTTCTTTTTAGATTTTAGTAAGGCCTTTGACAAGGTGCCTCATGGAAAACTTTTGTTTAAGCTCGAAAATATTGGGATTCCTTCGGGAATTGTCAAGTGGATTCAGGCGTATTTAAAAATCAGAAGTCAATTTGTTGAGGACAGGGGTTGTGCTTCTTCTTCTCTACGTGTTTCTTCCGGTGTGCCACAAGGTAGTGTGTTAGGCCCCTTATTATTCTTAATTTTTGTTGATGATTTAGTTGATGTCGTACATAAGGACATATCTATTCGATTATTTGCGGACGATTGTGTTGTTTTTAAAGAAATATGTTGTGTAAATGACCACATGTTACTTCAGCAATCTCTTACAAGTATTGATGAATGGTGTCAAAACTGGGGAATGGAACTTAATAGTGACAAAACAGTTCTCATGAGGATAACAAGAAAGCGAGCTCCCAGCCTTTACACTTATTGTCTCCGCAATAACCCACTCAAAGATGTAGAAAAATACAAGTATCTAGGAATCACTTTGACGAAAACACTTGCATGGTCAGATCACATAACAAGCATATGCACGGCTGCACTTAGGAAACTGTGGTTTCTTAAAAGGAAACTTAAATCATCCACGAAGGAGACCAGATTATTGGCATACAACGCCTGTATTAGATCAAAGCTTGAATACGCCTCGGTTGTTTGGGACCCTCAATATAAAAAAGATATTGTCTTGATTGAAAAGTTCAACGGAAAGCTGTCAGATTCATTTTTAGCAAATATAAAAGACATGATTCGCCAACACAACTTATGCAACTTAATGACATCCAAACATTGGAATCTCGCAGGAAAATTAATCGGTTAACGTTTCTACACAAAATTCTTTCTGGTAAAGTTACAATAAGTCTGCCCAACTGTGTGAAACGTCTATCTTCTAGAAAAACAAGACATAACCATAAATATTCATTGGCGCCTGTTTTTGCTCGTACTACTGCTTTCAAAAATAGTTTTTCCCCCAGGACTATTGCTGACTGGAACGCCTTACCAATAAGTGCCTTTCAATCCGAAGGTATTGAAAAACAACTTGAAGCTTTTTTTGTCTAGTTTTGTTTGAATGATGTATGAATATGGCGTATTGGCAGTGCCCGAGTGAATTATTCGTAGACTTATGATGCGTATGAGTGTTTTGTTCATTGTTGATCTGCCGCAACACTGCTGGCCAAGAGCACTATAAGTCGTCTGATTATGTGCCGTGACAGTGTGCAACTTTCTATTTTTGTTGTTGTTGCCCCTCCTGCTAGGGCCTAAGTATAGGCCTGCAGAACCTGTAAATAAATAATAAATAATAAATAAAATAATATGATTCGACAGATGTCGTAGCGGGAGGCTGCGTGGTAGTTGAACCCGCGAGCTTCAGGTCAGTAGCACAGTGCCAAAACCACTAGACCACTGCGGAGTGGTTTAGCTGCTTTCTGCTGTTATTGCCGACTGGTAAATCACAGCTCCTGCAGGTGGCGCAAGGAGTTTCATAAAATCTCGATGTATGTGTCTGTGACAAAAATTCCGAGACATTCTGCTTAGTTTAAGGTGGATGACCGTCGAAGATGTGGTATTACCTGACCCTATTGGCCATTGTGACGTAGCCTTCAACGACTCATTAATGCACTACATGAAGTGGACGACACAAGCACGGTGAAATGAATAACGCCTTTGGCTCGCTTTCTGCACTTTTGAGTCACCGATTCGAATATTCTTGGTTTCATTCATCAGCAGTGATGTCGCATGAAGGTTGGAGATACTGCGGAGACAATCCCCAAGTGTTCACTTTAATCAACATTGTAACGAAAATATTCATATCAAGACTATCGAGAGATTTAGATCCAATACCGTCAACAAAGGACCTTGCACCGAACACTTCAGTAACTTTTGGGTTCATGATACCCGACGCAGTCGTAAAGATGATAGACTCATTCAGGTTCGTGGAAGAACCGTATGTGTACTTACCCTTCAAACTTATCGGTGATTTGGTGGTACGATCCAGATATGAATAAAATGTCTCCTGGAGTCAAAAACATTAATTGCAAGAGCGTGTCTATCTAAAAAAAAATGAAAATACATGTACTGAGAACAACAAGATCATTCGCAGTATATGAAGCAGAGTCGTGGAATGACCACGGTTTTCTCAGTCTATCAGGCAAAGAAAATAGCGTTTGAGGATAGGAGAAACGAAGTGCTAACGCTTTGACACTTCGAGCGGGTGCTCTCGGTTGGTCGCTATGTGCTCTTATTCAACGTTTCTCCTAGCTTTGGTTTGCGAGCAAGTAACCGGTCCTTAATAATGTCCGTTGCATGCTCTTTCACCTAACAAGCAGCGACATCTGCTAACCTGTGAGGGACTCCAGCCAAGAGATGTGGCTACCTTGTTAGGAGCTACGTTGCACACGATATCCACCCCCGGACTGCGGCTAGATTTGCACGGCTGCGAATCGTCAACGCGCCAGCACGTGCTATACAACAGTAGTGTAGGTTTTATATTTCACCCCTCGTTCACTATCTGTAGCCCAACACACGTCTAACACACGCGATAAAAACTTACATCGAGTAGTCTTGTACGGCACGCCCCTTTTTTTTATTGATATAAGAAGAAATGGAGGAGTTGCTGTCGCCATCGTCCAGCGACGGCTATACCCCTTTTCGCTTAGGTGCTGTAACATGAAAGTATAATAATAATAATAATAATAATAATAATAATAATAAAGGAAAAGAAGAAGGCTATAAACTGTCTGTACAACGCCTCCTGTATTTTTTTCCATAATAAGGCGTAGGTCTGTAACATGGCCCGGTTGCTTGGCAGGAATACGCGAAAGAATCATGCTACCCCTTCGTTGTACTAACAAATACTGATGCCAAAATTTATGTGCAGCATGAAGGTGCGATCTCTGTCGTCTGTGATAGGACGGACATGAGCGAAGGCTTTCATAACGCTGAGAGAATCCTGACAATGTTCGCGCAAAAGAAAAAAAATTGACAGATCCCCCTTGCAGTGGGAATCAAGGACACGCGAAGCACGCATCAGGAACGTAAAATGGATTTGCATTGTTGTCTCGCTATACCGAGTTTGGTACATATGAAGTTAACCAAACGGCCACAAGAGCACCAAGACTGTGGCATGAAAACCATGCCGCTCATACACGCATGTCACGATTCTAACGTTATGACTTGTCATTTACGTTCGTCATGCAGTCGTGTTGTGCCACAGGAATTTTCGTATACATCCCATTAACGAAACGAGTGGCATGTAGATAATGCCGCTCATGACATGCATGTCACGATTTTCATGTTATGACCTGTCATATGTGATCGTCAGGCAGTCATGTTGTGCCATACTAATTTTCGCATACATCCCATTAGCGAAACGGCCAGGAGAGCGCCAAGACCGTGGCATGTAAATCATGCCGCTCATGACATGCATGTCATGTTTTCATGTTATGACCTGTCATTTATGTTCGTCATGTAGTCATGTTGTGGCATACCAATTTTCGTAAACATACCATTAGCGAAACGGCCAGGAGAGCACAAAATCGTAGGTGGCTAGATAGATAGATAGATAGATAGATAGATAGATAGATAGATAGATAGATAGATAGATAGATAGATAGATAGATAGATAGATAGATACGCTCAATGTCGCCGAAGTTCGCTAAGAAATGCTTCGCATTTAAAAAAAATTACAGCATATCCACGGAGTGAATGATGATGAGTGGGCGAAGCTCGAGAGGTTCATCGTAGATCGTGCCGAGTTCCGGATTAATTTAGTTAACGCGCACGCTACGAATCATCATGGTTCAACTATGCACAAGTGAAATCTCCCACCGGCACTTCATTGCAAGTCAAGATCCAGTGCCTTTATATATATATATATATATATATATATATATATATATATATATATATATATATATATATATATATATATATGTTAGATCAAACCTTGAATACGCTTGCTCAATATGGGACCCTGTTCATGCCACTCTAAAAAACACAATAGAAAACGTATACAAAGCCGAGCTGCCCGCTTCATTCTTAACAATTACCATCGAACGGCTAGCGTTACTGATATGAAACGAACACTTGGCATTCCCCTCCTTTCTTCTCGCAGGAAATTATCTCGTCTTTGCCTCTTTCAAAAGATTTACTATCACAATGACGAGCTGAAGTCCCGATACATTGCACCACCATCTTATATCTCCCCACGTGTCGATCATCCTTTCAAAGTTCATGTACCGTCACAGCGCACAGTCACCTATTCATTTTTACCAAGAACATGCCACGAGTGGAATCGCCTGCCTGCGTCACTAGTCGCTATCAGAGACACAGATCGTTTCCGCAAAGCACTAACAAACACATTATAAACCTGCATCAATTTGTCTCACTACCGCATTTGCTATTTGTTGTTTGGATACCATTTATTTCTATCCCAGGCATTTCCTTTCTCAACATTTCATTATGTTGCTTTGTTACTTTTTGCTGGTGCTTTTGCCATCCCTGTAAATCGATAGATTAATCTTTCCTGCCTCTACCTGTATAATTATTTTTTGCATCGCTATTTACGCACGAAAGTACATCAATCTATTCTGGTCTAGTGTACATTGTCATTCACTGTTACCGCTACTGTCATTTTGATCTTGCGTGCTTTTTTTGTTTTTTTTTTTTGCCAGCTGATGTATAAGCATACCTTGTTTGTTACCATTTGTGTTCTTTTGCTTAGAGTGCCATACTTGCTTTCAATGTAATATTGTTTTTCCTCTACTATTTTTGTATTACACTTAATTATTGTGTACTGTATTGATTCACTTTAGCCCCTCCCCTCTACAATGCTTCTTGTAAGCCCTGAGGGTATCAATAAATAATAAATAAATGAATGAATAAATAAATAAATAAATAAATAAATAAACAAATAAATAAATAAATGGGGGTTGCCGGTGAACGCTTCTCCAACGCGCGCAGTCGGTATTTCTCAAATCAAGAGACTCGCTAGGAGACGCTGCCTGCGCCAACGTTGTCTCTCGCGGGTGAGGGCGCGTTCTCCTTCTTTGCGAGCTGCTACAGCGTTCATCTAAGAAAGAGCGTTTCCATAGCCAACGCGCGCCTTTCGCTCTCTCTCTGTCTCTCTCTCTCTCTCACAAGACAGCAGAGGCACGCGCCTGGAGGCACGCGCCGAGGGCAAGCGCGTGCCTCGGGTTTCGCCTGACGCGGGTTACGCCTGACGACTGACGCGTGACAAGGTTAGACTAAGAGGAGCTTCGCCCCTAATACAGCTCAGCTTGAATAAATGACGAGGTTTGACAAGTGAAGTCCACGTCACAATTATGAGACACGCGGTAGTAAGACAGTGCTCACTAATTATCACTAAATGGCGATTTTAGCGTTCGTTTTAACTACAGGTGTACTGTCTTTCTTGCATTTCGCCCCGTCGACATAAGTGCGGTCGCCGTAGGCAGAAATCCAGCGTGCGTCCTCGTAGAGTTACTGTATATTTATGCTAGCATAAAGAGTTGCGCGTCTGTTTTCCAAACGCCGCCAGCTGCGAAGCAACCGAGCATTGCAGAGAAGGTGGCGTTCAGGCCAACTTTTGTGCTTCTCGGCGCCGCCGCAGCGGAACTTTTGCTTGCGTTGGAGCGCGTTCCGAGCATTGATTTCAAGACGCGCATGTTGCGGGACAACTCGAAGTGCTGAGAAAGTGGTATTTTTATATTACGTTTTCCCAGTGGCCAGAGATTAGCCCTGCAGCATTTCTGTCGGAACCGGCTTGTTACGGCTGGATTTCGCTTGTACGACAAGCGATCATTTCTAGATTCCAATAACCGAGTGACCGACCATGTAACCCATCGCGCGACGGCCCATTTCGTATCGCGTCGCGTTCGCGCGGAAAATCGTATACATGCGGTTTCGGCTTAAAAACTGCTCAGTGGGACACTAACCACTAAGGAAAATGAATGCTGCATTTGGCCGGTGCGCCTGGAATAACCAATGTGTACATACGCTGTCAAGTCAAAAATTGCGAGGAGTGAAGCACGCACACACACCTGACAACATCCTATCGTTCTGCATCTCGTACCGCGTGTTAAAAAGAGCAACGCCTTTAATGTCTCGTCACTACGCTGTCGCTGCGTTTTTATTTGCTATTAGGTTTCAAAGCGGTCTACGAGCGTTGGAAAACTGCCCATGCTCGGTCGGGGATGCCGCCTGCAAAAACTGAGCGTGGCTTCGCCGCATACCTTTGGTTGCTTGCTGGCCAAGATGGCGGACTTACGCGCAACTCTGCTACGGTAGCATATACAGTAACTCTACGTTCTCGCGGGTCTCAGCGCCACCACAGTGATTACTGAGTTACCTAGTCGGGTAGCACATAAATTAACAGTTACTTACGAATCGAAAATTCCATGCTGCTTCCATTCCTTCTGGCACCCATGCTTCTGTCATGTTGGGGTACTGCCAGTGACACTCCTTATGCATTATTCCTGATTCACCTCCAGGGATCTCCATGATGGCGAAAATGTTCCTCGCGTACTCGAAATCTGTTGTGCTGACGGTGAACGTTCCTGGCAGTGTGATTCCATTGACTTCATACTGCAAAGTAATAGCGAGGAGGTAAGCCTTATGTGATAACAACACAGTAAGTCGGATGCGAAGTGCAGCAAGTTTCATTTAGGTGCAATACAATTGACATCAGCTCAAATTACGCTGGGTGCGATTGGCACCGGTTCGTACTACGGCTGATCACTTTCCACGAAACTTTACATATCACCACTAGCACGGCTCTCATTGCGCTATTACAGCCACTGAGTGCCTGATTTCGCACAGTCACAACGTACCCGCGTTACATGGCTACGTGTGTGCGTGTGTGTGTGTGAGTGGGGGGGGGGGGGGGGGGGCGTTGCGCTGTTGTTCCACTGGACGCGCCCTTCTTTAATTCTCGCCTTGTCCGGCCAACACCACCTCCGTACTTCAAAGATGCTGCCCCTACCCCGAAATAGAGCATACGTCAGAAACAAACACACACACACAATAATAATAATAATAATAATAATAATAGCTGCGATTCGATAAGGACAAGACGCTAATTTCTGCGGCCCTTGTGGCGAGCATGGCTCTGCATCGAGGGGGAGGACACGGAACCAAAGAGTAGAAAAGACAGAGATGCTCTATTGCAGGGCTCAGGAAACTTGCATCACCTGAGCTTCTTTTAAGTACACTGACAATGCGCAGCACGAGGGAGTCTAGCATTTTTGGCTTCGTCCGGAAATGCGAGCGCCGCTGCCTGGTTGGAAAGCGCCTCTTGGATCCGCAGTCGAGCACTACTAGACCACAGCGACGGACAAAACGAACAGCAATAGCGAACGTTAAAAGAGGCCCTTTGGTGATTGTGAAGAAAAGACACAATATTTGTGGGTGAACCTCGGGAAAACTCAAGAAACCGAAAGCGAAGAAGACGAGCGGAGGGCAGGTGGCAAGGAAGCCAGCAGACAGGCGAAGCACCCAATTCTTGGCCAATCCCCCACAGTGGGCGTGAGCCATATATTGTCAGGTGAACAAGAACAAGGCGAAGCCATGCTCCGCTCGACAGGAAGAGCTCCGGTCATCGTCCCTGAGGCGGGCGTTGTACCAGGACGCGCCTGCCAGTTCCTGCTCCGGTGGCCTGTTCAAGGTTCTAGGACGAGGCCTTCGAGGCGGCTCCTGCCGGGGTGCAGTTTGCCGAGGCAGGTTCGGGAACGAGGCCTAACCGGTGCTGTGTACGTGGTTGGAGACTGGCCCTGGACCCCAGAACTTGCGGCCAGTCGTTGGCCGCGACGTGTTGCTCGACGGCGCCGCACACGGTAGCACATCCGTGTGCCGAAGGCCGCTCTACCACCCGACGACCAACCGTGCCACCACTGCCCTCGCTTGCTCCGACCAACGCATCATGCCGGGAGGGCATTGAAGCACAAGTGTGAGGCACTGTTTCGTTTTTTTATACGAGAACGCTTCGCGTACAGAACGCTGTACGTTAGTGTAGCCGGATGCTGGACATTATTTTGTTCAGGGCGGACTCCAGCGTATGTAACATTAAGATTGTCGAATAGCGCTGTGCTTATAGTTTATTTCCCTCTTTCTCTTTACTCTCCTCTCTAGTGTGAAACATAAAGTTTTTTTTTTTTCCTTTCTCTCTCACACATTCGCTTGAATACTCTCTCGTCCGAACTCGCCAGACATCGTGACGAGCCTCCCTAATCCCTTACAGTGATAAACAAGAAAATCCAGCTTGTGTCATGTCCCCAAGAGGGTACCGCATTCCTGAGAGGACAGTACAAAGTGCATCAGTCCGGTGACGCTCAATATGTCGCAGTTCAGGTGGAAAAGGCTCGCTCTACAGTGGTAGGATTGCGGTACCCTCTTGGGGACAATCTGAATTCTCCTGTTTCTCACGAAAGGGCCAGTGGAATGCATGTGTACGGGGGCAGGGCCCGTGCACTCATCGGAAGCGACTAGGATTGGAGCGCATTCGCTAGTTTGGCTGTCGTACTCCTCGTTTCGTTCATCGTCACAGGGAGGCACGCTGTGCTTACGGTTTCCTTGCCCGTTGACCGAAGCCGACGGGCTGGCGTTTGCGTTCTTGTCGCGTGCAACGGGTGGTCTCGTTTCCTTTTCGCAGCTTTCTGTGGTCTCGTCGCGTTTTTGTTTGAATCTTAGGCGCTGTCCTGGTCTCCGCTTTAAATGACATATCTCCACCAACCTTCGGTTCTGCCGAGGTGTCTTCAACCACTGACCGTCCTGAGGTACAGAAAGATTGCTATTGGATGTATGGTCCCTACAACGGCTTTTGATATAGCGTTCTTTAGCTAATCTAATCACAGCTATCGTACTGCTCTAACAAAAGAGCACGTACGTAGTAGATGACGTACTTCAGCGTACTTGAGGTTCTCGGACGTTGACCCGGTTGGGAGAGCACAAATAAGGGAAGATGGAAGTATCATCCAGCCTTTTGTTAGAAACATTGCTACACCGATATTTGCTGCTAAATTTCGGTCAGTTATTTTAGACAAAATTCCTATCGAAAAACCTCGCCAGATGTGTGGTGCTGTTCCGACCATCTTTGAAGATCACCCTGCGCATTTGGAGCCGCAGTCTGAGGCGACTGCTTTTACAGAGAGGGTGTTGTGGATTGGGGATTTGCGCGTTGTTGAGAAGAAACCCATCGTAACCTCTAGAAAGCTGTACAAGCACTACAGTAGAACTAATGTATACTGAGGCACCCTGAATTAGTAAGGTCGAACACGAGCTCAGGGCTCCTCTCCAACCTAAGCGATGATATGACTCAGTTACTAACAGATCGAATCAATCAGTACTAAAGCACCGGAACGTCTCCTATAGAGCGGAAATCCGCCGAACTCACTTTCATGCCGACAGGGTGCAAAGTGGTCAACACTAACAACGTCCATCCCATGTCCCTCACGTCTTGTGCTGGTAAGGCGACGTAGGAGCCAGTACAAACGAGGCATTCATTGAGTATATGGGCTGATTCATCGAGTATATGGGCAAACGAGGCTGATTGAGTATACGGGTGAAGAGAGCCTCTTCCGTGAGCCAGGAAGCGTCTTCCGTTCAGAACAAGCTGTACAGAAGAGTCACCTGTACAGAAGGGAACCTCTTTCGTACAGGTGCCCCAGAAAGTAAAGGTAACGCGCGAGCCCTGACCGAACCATGTACTAGCGGCGGCAGGGCGTACTGCGTATCATGCGCAAGCGCAATTTGGCGTGGCTATGCGATGTTTTTTTTTTTTTTCCTTTTAATGCCTGCACCATAGGCTGCGTTTACATGAATGCGACAACTGGTGAATAGCATCCTGTCGCATCAGCTTTTTAGCGCATCGCTTCCGTGTAAACGCGGGTAATGCGCTAAGAAAGAGTAGAGAATTAATGCGCCATGAGGGCTAGCTTTTCGACGGGCAAGTCGAGTTTCGGAGTGCGTGAAAACGCGGTCGCATCGCATTACTCGTGATGCGACGCTCTACTTCGCATTATGTCGCATTCATGGGCACGGGCGGCTTCGATGACGGAGAGCTTCCTCCAGTGATCGACGCTAAGGGAAATTTGTAATCTTGCTACAGTGACTCATCAACAGCAAGGAACCAGAAGCGTTTGATTGGTACACGCGCTGCCTCTGTCACTTTCTTTTATCGGTAACTCATGGCGCCGAAATTAAACAGGAATCGTGACATCATTACACGGTAACTGTGTATAAGTGTTCGCTGCGTGCGCGTGAGGTTTCCCCCCGCGTCGACCGCTTAAATCAGGGTTTAACCTCACATCAAAAGGCAACGCGTATTTCGTTTCCGTCTGATGCCTATGGTAGCTCGTACTTTGACCAGCGCTCTCACTTTGCGTTTTCTCCGTGGAGCAGCTATGCGGCAGCCTTCCCCGTCTGCCTTCACAAGACGTCCTCTTGCTAGTAAGACAGAAAATTTGTCAGCCAACCCAGCAGAGCCACTGAGGCGACGCGTGCTATTGAGAGCACTTGACAATGTCCGATTCTTCACCGCCCTAGAATATCTTCGCTAACTCCACTGCGGTCTCAAACTGTACGCACATTTGCGGGACCTACTTTCAGACAGACGGGTCGCTCTCTGCATGGGACATCGCCATGCGTGATTTCGGCACTCCCCGCCCTTACCCTCCCCTCCCTCCCTTGCCCGAAAGGGGTCGTTATCTCCATGATCATCTTCAATATCGCCCTCTTGTGGCCCTCTTGCGCTTCTCCGAAGCCCTTAGTCAAGCTTCAAAGGTGCGCCTCGTCAACTGTGTGGATGTCGCCATGATTAGGATCCGCTCCAGAAACCTCGGCCCTATGGAGGATGCTCTGCGACGGGCCTCTACTGTCGTAGAACAGAGCAGGGCCAAAAACGGCCTGTAGTGTTCACTCACCATTTCGGAAATTTTTCAACGTACAACTGAACGAAACATCAATATGTGGAAATAACGTGCCCACTTTAACAATCGGGCCATCAAGAATTCCTTTGTCAGCAAATGACAAAGAACGTCTTCTCTTCAAACAACGCGCGATCCCCCGTTTGGCCAACCAACGACGAGGGGCTAAAGAACAATGACATATGGTAGCTCATCCAAGTATTTGTCATCAGTCGTGTAACCTACAGCTTTCTTTACCTGAGGATCTCGAAATAAGACGAACACCAAATAGACAGAATAACACGTCTTACCCTGAAGAAGGCTCTGAACCTTACCCCGTGGGCACTCTCTTAGCGCCTACTTTATACGGGGTTGCATAATACACCATCGAAATTATGCCATGCCCAACACACCAGTTTAGTCATGCGCACGGCACGCACAAGAAGCGAGACGAAAAACAGTATAAGAACACGTTATCGAAGCCAAACACTCGATCCAAAGATCATTGGAGATCTGTAGGAGTGGGCTTTGGGCGTTGACAGCTGCTGCTGCTGCTGCTGCTGCTGCTGCTGCTGCTGCTGCTGCTGCTGCTGCTGCTGCTGCTGATGATGATGATGATGATGATGATGATGATGATGATGGCGGCGACGACGATCATGACTGCATATCTATAGCTTGCAACACACTGGACAGAAACCAGAAGTGTGCGATGGACTATTTAGGCCTCACATGACACACTCCAGCAAAAACCTCCGGTTCTAACGCTACTGCAGCGTTCTTCAATATACAAGCTGGTGCGACAGTGCTTAATATTGGCGATGACAAGCGATACATACCTGTATACCTGCAGTCATTTCACAGTTATCTATATCCACGCAGCTATATGTGCCCACAGCGTGTGCCTTCACTGTTATGATTAGATAGTCTCCTTTCTTGAGAACGAATTCACCTGGAGCCTCGATATCATTATTTGACACACACCCTGTAGTTATCTTGCGATTCTTGAGCTGTATAGTTGTAAATGAATCACTATAACCATCTTTATGGACCAGTTTGAACCTGTGCGGCAAAGAAACGGTTGCGAGTAGGATTAGCACATGATATATTACACAAGCGTAATTGTCCAGTTTCGCTTATAGTGACAATGCGGAAGGCTGCTCGATTATGAATTACATTAAACTGCGTGAAACTCGTCGTCCTCGCTGGGTCAACATTTCAGAAGCCTTCTGCCAATAAAAAAGTGATCCTGATTCCCGAAATCAATATTAAAAGGACATATATATCGCTTAATTAGGGCAGTTTCGTAACGGCATATCTCAAGAACTGCTAATATGATGTGCTGCAAAACTGAATTGCCTGACAACTTGTTGATGTAAGCAAGCGCGTGGATCATAGCGTCATCTGTGTTTTCGAATCAAGGAGTTATTTTGCATTCAGGAAGTTGATCAGGCTTCAATGCCGAGTAACGGTGGGATAGGTTCATCTCCTTTCTTTTTCAAGTTTCACTTCCAAAAGTCTTGGTAGTTCGCGTCACTTTGAGGGCTTCAAGTGTCGGGGTCATATAAACAAAAGAACAAGAATCGATCAGGTCGCGATTTTGTCTTAGAACTATAGTAAGCGAACTATGCGAAGTAGACGTCTAGAGCCTTGCAAACTGTGGACAATAGCTGCTGGCAAACAGCAGGATTGCAATGACATCAAGTGCCCTGTTGAAGTATAGTGTGGAGATTGTACCAGAAAACTGGCAACCCTATATACGCAATTATTCATGATCTCAAAGGTGCCAGAATCTTGAAGAACACGAGCATCATCCTAATCCGTAAGGTGACTTCAAGGAATCGAAAACTTACAGGCCGTCCAGCTTACTGTGACTTGTCAACAAGGTATTTACCAAGGTAACTAATACAGATGTCGTCACCCTAGACTTTCATCAGGCCTGAGGCGATGATGCCAACCGAAGGATCAAGCAATGTCTCATAAGGACTATTCAACGATACAACATATCCACAGAATCGTTCAGGTCCTAGAGAATGCGTGGTAATGTCTAGGATAGATCATTTGACAATGTCTATGATAGCGTCCCATGATAGCAGCCTGACAAATTAGCATCCCGTGCCACCTGAAGTAATGCCGACGTCGCGAGGTGCGGATCGTAGCCGCTCAATTGCATGCACGAACTGCGACGGTCATCTAAATTACCTTGCAAGCTATATATCATGTTGACATTTGGTAGATGGTATACACATGTCCACTGATACTGAGCTCGCACGTTATCGCCTCAGGGAGAACTGATTCTGAGTGGAGAAACCACAACAAGCTGAGATTTGCAGATGAGGTTGCCTTTTCAGTAACTCAGGGGTCGATACACAAAGCGTGGTTACTGAAGTAGTCAAGCAAAGTAGCACGTAGGGGCTCAAAAACTGACGTACAGAAAACTAAAGTGCCGTTCGCACGCACAGTCATTTGCAACAGCCAGGAGGCCCTCGAAGACCTAAGCACATACATCTACTTAAGGCGGAGACACCAGATCCGAGCTACATAGCGGAAATAACCGAAACAATAGAAATGTAATGGAGCGCAGTTGGCAGGTATTCGCAGATTATGAATTTTAGCCTACCGTTGTCCCACAAGAGGAAGGTGTCTAACAGCTCCATCTATCAGTTACCTAGCTACGGGGCAGAAACTCCGAGACTCACCGAAGGGGCACGACTAAACTTAGGACTACACAGCGAGCTATAAATAGAAAGTAAAGCTGTAGCGTCAAGGCACAGGAAAAGGGGCAAATGCCCGTTAGTGAGATCTCAGAAAAAACGAACGAGAAATGACTGCGGGTGGGACCTCGCGCCGAGCTGCTAAAATCGCTTTCTTCTTCATCCACTTCACGTCCAAAAACCGTGCACACATTAGCAATAAGCTCCCTTCCTTCGCAACACCGTTGGTCGCACGATGCTCTGCCGCCGCATCGTCTAGCTCCGTCGCATTCGACATTGGTGTCCAATAATCTGCTACCGTCAAATTTCATGAAGTGTTATTAGATGCTTTCAGTCTTCCGGACAGACTTTTTCATGTCATAGGTACAGCAACACCACCCCTCTGCGCTGCTCTAGTGGCTATGGCACTCGGACGCTCGTGTGAGGGTCGCGGGATCGAATCCCGACCGCGGCGGTTGCCTTTCGATGGAGTCTAAACGTTGAGGCCCGCGTACTGTGAGATGTCAGTGCACGTTAAAGAACCCCTGGCAGTCGAAGTTTCTGGAGCCCTCCACTACAGCGTCTCTCACAATCATACGGTGGTTTTGGGACGTAAAATACCAGAAGTTATTATTAAAGCAGCGCCGTAGGTATGAACACACGTGTGACAAACATGCATAGCCAACAAAGAACAGCGCGTCTGTCGTAACTCAATGAATATCATTTGCAGCCTTTGTACCATGAGAGCCCCGCCACGGTGGTCTAGTGGCTATGGTACTCGGCTGCTGATCCGAGGGTCGCCGGATCGAATCGCGCCTGCGGCGGCTGCATTTCGATGGAGACGAAATGTTGATGCCCGTGTGCTGTGCGATGTCAGTGCACGTTAAAGAACCACAGGTGGTCGAAATTTCCGGAGCCTTTCCACTACGGCGTCTCTCATAATCAGAGCTGGTTTTGGGACGTTAAACCCCACATAACAACAATTTGTACCATGAGAGCGTCAAAAAAGTACGAGGACAAAAGAAGACCTTGCGAAAAAAATCTGCGCTCATGATAACAGCAGCTAAACTAGTTCAGCATCTCAACGGGAAAATTAACATTCACCCGTTTGTATCACAAAGATATAACGAAATGCGTACGGATTTTTCTGAAACTAAAGCTTATTTAGTTGACGAACAATTCGTCCTGGTCTGGGGTTCGAACACGGGACCAGCGCCTGTGCGGGACGCTCGCACGGCCAATTGAGCTAACCGGAAGGCTAAGAACTTACAGCGCGAGGGCCAATCCATCGACAACTCGAAGCGCATGGGCATGAATTTTGCAAATGAGTTCTGCGGAAGCGCTCAAGGTGGAGCAACGTTTATGAAAAGGAAACTTATCATCCCACCATTCGTAGCACAACGCTACAAGTAAATCCATACGGATTTCTCACAAGTGAAAGCTTCTCATGGCGAAAAATTCGTACTGGTCCGAGGTTCAAAACGCAAGCATGGTGGAATTTTTCGTCTGCTATGAAGCTTTCATTTCTGAGAAATCCGTATGGATTTCCTTGTAGCCATGTGCTACAAAACGGGTGGATGCTAATTTTTCCTTTCATAAGCATTACTCCCCTTTCTGTGTTTCCGCAGAACTCATTGGCCAAGTCCAGTAGTTCAACAACACTCAGTAAGCTATAACAAAGCCCGTACAAAAATTAAAACACTCATATGAGCCTGAATACTTATTGAGTTGCAGTAACTGAAAGTCATCGCTCCCGTGGGGCATCGTGTGCCACACTTTCGCTGCGAAAATTTCTTCTTCCTTGTTGTACACATGAAAGCATGCAGCAAGTAATAACCGAGTACAGTGGACCTGCCTTAGGGTCAGCCCGGAAACGAAATGGACAGTTGCAGCTTTGTTTTTGGGCCTCCATGAGGAACCCTTCTAAGCAGCGAAGCTGCTTATGTTCGTTCTAATTCTTCAGTGTCGGTATTTGCTTGATGCTCTTTGAGCGGAAGAAAAGCTTCGATAATTACACGTTATTTATTTACACGTATTTACAGTTTTTAAACAAACGCACTTCCAAATGCACCAAACCTATCTCTTCGGAGCGGTCGTCATAGGGTCTGTTCTCGTCCACTCCTCCGAGTCGTTCTCGTCGTTCTTGTCGTTCGTTCTCACGGTCCCGCTCCTACCGTTAGCACCCCCCGTCTGTCCCTCTTTCACTAGTTTGAGTGACAGCCGTCGCGCAGCACTTAGGATTGTTAGTAATGGCAAAACTCCTGCTAATGGTGTGTCCGTGGTTCCAACAAACGCAAGAAAATATATAAATAAAGGAAAAGGGAGGGCGCGCTCCTGCACTCGCAACAGCTTAAGCGAACCGTAAAAACGCTCTCCTGCCTGATTTGCAGGAGAGCGCCCGTCGTAATTTGTAAGGCATCATGCAATACCATGAGACATTGGCGTTACGTGGTTTTGGGTGATCCCGTGACATGTTCCCGTCAATATCCCGTAACATGTTTCTGCTAAAAATCACTTAACTCAATGTCACGTGACATGTTCCCGGCAAAATATCACATGACCCTCAAGTAACGTGTTTGAGTCAGCTTCGCTGTGATCTTTCCTTGCCCGACCTAGCAGAAGCTGCGCACTTGTCTTTCTTTTTTTTTTTTTTGTGGTGTCGTTTGACCTCGCCAGGGCCGAAGGGGTTAAGGACAGACAAATTAGTTTTTTGGCACTTCAAGGCAAATTATGGGAGCTCATAATAGACTAAGGTGAGCCAGGGCAATGCATACGTAAGCCCCGTTTCATTTTATGTTCCGTTTGTAGCGGGAGCCTAGAAAAGCCGCTTGCGCGTGTCGTATTTACTCGGGGTCGTCAACCATGACGTAATATAGGTAGGTTCCTCTAACACCGTGCGGTTCTAGAAACATCACTCTGCATGGACTGAGGATTGCAGTCATCTTCTCGGTGCACATGAACTGAAAAGAAAGAAAAAAGGCTAAATGTAAACACTACGACTCACCGCCAAGGATTTTTTTTTTTGTTCTTGTGTAACAAAACGTTTTCTTTTTAATTTCCTTGACGTCTTCCTCTCTCAGTGTTTGCCTATACCTTGATCACTCCATTTCCCGGCTAATGAGAAACATAAGGCGGTTTTCACATTACTGTTACTTTATATGTTGTTGTCTTCTAAATTTTGCTTGGTGTTAAAGTACACCCCCTGAGGGAGAAAGAGACTTTAATCAACAAACAGGTCCGACGATTGTGTCGGGGTAGGGCCACAAGCACCCCAGCCCAGGTGACGGCCTCGAGCCCTTGGACACGGGCGGCTTCCTCGGCGTGCCGGACGCCCCAGAGTTGATCAGCGAGGTTTTGGCTGAGCAGGGATGCCCCCCATTGCGCACCGTGGTCAGAGACTGTCTCGTCTACCCCATTCCTAGTAAGAGGCTCCTGCTGTGCGCTACCTGTCCATGCCCACAGCATGTGCTGCAGCGTCGCTCTGGCTCCGCACACTTTACACGTGTCAGACGAATAATTGTCTGGGTAGCAGAGGCGAGGAGTTCACCGGGTTCGGATAACTGTGCGTCTCTTTTTATCTTCAGGCCCTCTGAAGCGTAATGCTTTCTTTTTTTTTACTTTTAAGGCAGCCATAGAGAGGAAGAGTACACACCCGAATATTTTTGAAGCTTTTTTGAAACTGTATAACAATTTATCGCCGCGTAACTAGTGGCAGCGTCGATGATCACCTGTCGAAAATTAATAACACGGCTATAGGAAACTTGCACAGTGTTCTGCCAGGAAGTGTGGTAATATTTGTAAAACCACATAATAAAATGAATATTTCTAGAGGTTTGATTTCACGGAACTGCACAAACAGTCAACGTTTTTCGAACTTTGAACCACTACGTGTGAACCGCAACACACTGCTAGCATTTTATTATGTTCGGTTTAGATCTCGATTGAATATTTATTCATTTTAGGAAAACGGCTCATGTGGTATCGTCATCTTCAGTACTATTTAGGCTCCCTAAGAATCGTACAGCCACACATATTGAAATTAAGGCTTCGTGCCTTCATAGCCGTGTACGCACACGTCTGACCTGCTCAAAATTTCTTATCTCCTTGCGCATCTTACGTTGCTTGACGAGAGGCAGCATAGGCGCCCACTTTTCCTTTTTTTTTCTTTCCCCCTCTCTATTTAAATTGTGCTCGTGCCTTTTAAATCTAGTCCAATTAAATCGAGCATACTATAGCAAAAACGTAAATTCATAGCCCAAATCTCTGCCTCTTGTGGCAGAAAGTCCCTATTTCTCCCTATTATAATTTTTGTCCGTTCTCTCTAGTTTTCTGCCACCAGTATTCTAACCGTCTCTTACTTATTTCAATCGCGGCTATGTTCAGCTTCCCGTTGTTCGCCCTAAAACCCAAGGCTTCATGTAGGATGGTGCCCAAACGTACACCTGGGTGGATATTTCCGCATTCAATCAGAACATGCTTCGTCGTTTCGCTATCTTCCTCACAGCATGTGCATTTTTCTTCTTCTTTCTTATTGCGCTCACTTGATGGCGCCACCGCTCTTCGGGTGCGCAGCGCCAATGCGGCCACAACGCGCTTTTTGTCCCTGTTCCCATCGCGGCACGAAGCACGAGGTTGCGCGTGGTGAACGTCGGTGCGAGGAAATGACAGCGCTAAACGAGCCCCGCGTGTCGTTTTGCGGCTACAAACGAATTACAAACGAAAACAAGGGAACCAACAATGTGTTAATGTTACTTTGAGAGAACGCGACAGAAACCGCGCGAAGAGAGGACGCGTTTCCTTACCGCGCGCGCCGAACGGCTGCGATCCATCGTTGTAGCCGATCAGCATCGTACGATTTCCAAGAAAAATGATAGAGTTGTACCTTCCGCATTTTTCCCGGCCGTGTTTTTGTAGCTCTTATGACATCCGCACACGCAACAGTAGACAGAAGTCGACTTTTTCGTCGTGTAGACGCATTTGCTGCTAGAAGCCATTTTCAGCCTACTGCGCCAGGAGCGGCTGAGCGGAGGGAACAGGGACATTTCGCCAGCAGCCGCCGCAGTGGCGCTGCATGTCCGATTTGAAACCGCAGCGCACGAGGACTATACCGCATGTACTTTCACACTGTAAGCGCTTGTTAGTACAGAGTAGTGTTAGCAGAAACAGTGGCTATCCGCCGTAGCGACACCGACAGTGTATCGCCGTCTTAATCCAAGCATTCAGTCGTGCTACGAAGGAAAGCAAGAAAGATGCGTCAAAGCTGCACTCCTTCAAACGGCGTTGGGAAGCGCCACTTGTCGCATGCAAAGCAAGAGGTGACGTCACTTGCAGATGCGGAAGAAGGGCCCGTTTATAGCAACAAATTCCATAATCTCAAAGCAGTTACCGATGTCTCTTCAAGTAAACAAAGCGTGGATACATTACAATTAGTTATCTTGATGCGAGTCATGCCATGTAGTGCATCGCTCAATCGTTCGAAGCAACGTCAACTTGGTTTGCCGGACCAGGTGTTATACAGCTTCGCCGGCCAAGCTCCTACGCTCCACGGATAGGAGCCCTTTATTATGGTTACAAAGCAAACTCAATAACAAAAGATGTACGTCTCTTCCTGGGTTAGAACAGAGGCCAATTGGTTATTTTATCGAGTCCCTGCAACATTTCGCCTCAACTCCTCTTTATTCACAGCATGCTTCTTTGATAACGTTCTCGTTGACCTCAAATATTTCGTATTTTATCGATAAACTTCCTCGCAGAACATAAACGGTGCGAGCGTTTAGCGGAAGCAGCTTACCCTGACGTAGCTGTGAAATCCAGGAGCATTCCTGTCTTTGTAAAGCACCGACAGCAATTTCGCATCTTTCAACGGTGGTGTCACGATCGGTACTACTCCTACGGGAGGAAATGAGCACATGCTTGTTAACCACTATCAATTAAGTACGGAAACATGTGTCTTTGGGCAAAATTGAATTACAGCTGGCTCATTGCTGCTGCGCCGAATGAGTCACCCTAGCAGTCAAGCTTGCTCCGCAGTGAAGCGGCATTGTGCACATCCGCATGGAAAATTTACGTTGAGAGGAGCTTGTCGTGATGTGAAGCAGGTGCTACCGCCACTGCATCAGTAGGCATCAAACATTTTTGCAACGTCTTGTGAAAGCGCTGTGGGGGAAAGCACTTCCTGCAATTCCCCCACATATCACTCGCTAAGAACAAGTACTCTGGGCGTAGGCAGCATTCTCTAGACATTTGAATGGAACTGCTTTCCGTAAAAAAGCAGCTAAGGAGCTTCTATGGTGCGTGGCCGGCCTCATTGAAACCTCCAGTCAAAGCTTTCTTGACGTTTTTTCATGGCACTGACTTGTTAGAAAGACATTATTGCCCCTGTTACCCGCCCCCTCCGTTACCCCCCCCCCCCCCCCCACACCTTTTTCTCCCCCTTCTATCCCTCTTTAGTTGCCTTTTCAGTTTCCCTAGTGCAGGTCAGCAAACCGGAGGTCTATTTCTCGGTAACCTTCCTGCCTTTCCTTCTTAATTCTCTCTCTCTCTCTCCAGATGAAAACAAGCTCTTTTCACAGCGGAGCTCTGTATGGCACTGATTCCTGGAATTTTTAGCGTGCGCCGACAGAAAATGTCGGCCGATCCCGAAAGCCACCAAATGGTAAGACAGCTCACCCCGTTACGCCGTTTAATAACCGCATGTATGCGGTTCAGATCTTGATATCGCTTCGCCTACGCCGAAATGAAATGCTGACCGATCCTAAAGCCAGTGCGGCAGTGTGTCGTATTCACTTCCGTAGTACTACCATCCGTTAGCAACTTTTACCTTTAGTTCGCATTTGCGGATACCACCAAAATCGCTTGCTGCAATCAGACCGTAACAAGATAGGCTTAAAATACGACGGAGAAGAGGAAATACACGACGAAGCAGAGGAAGAGAGCGAACAAGAATGAGACGGCGACCACCGAGAAAGAGACAGAGAGAGAGAAAAGAACTTTATTTCCGCAAGGTAAGTTTCCAGGTGAAGAAGGAGCCCTCAGTCCAGGGCCCCTGTGGCCTTTGCCATCTTTCCAGCTCTGTCGATCAGCTTGAGCTGTTCATCAGGCATTGCAGCAGTATAGCGCAGCCTCCCACTGCTCCGGTGTTGGTGCTTTGTTTACTGGCACTACCTCAGATTTTTGGCAGGCCCACGTAACGTGGTACAGTGTAATAGGAGGAAACAGACGTCGATGAACAAGACCAGGAAACAGGACCACAGTCCCGCGCAGAGCTGAGCACGCTGCGCCAGTCGACGCTGGACATTGTTCGGTGCTTCCGCTCATTCTCCTCCTGCGCATGTTCTTCTTCCTCTTCCGTTGCCTCTTTCCCCCTTTCCCTTCGTCGCCGTCGTCTTTCCTTCTTCGCGGTGGTCTCCCCCTTTCTCTTTGCCTTCACCGTCCTCTCCTCCTTCTTCGCGCCTTCGTCTTCTTCCTACAATTCGCATTCTCTTTTCTCCTCGTCGACGGCTTCTCTTTATTTTCTTTCATTTTTAGTTTAGTTAATTTTAGAGCTTCTACTCCGCTGTCTGGTACATTTCCTTCGTCGTTGCATCTTCTTCCTGTGCTTCCTCTTCGTCGTCGTTGTCTCCCTCTTTTTCTTCTTCACTTCGTCGCCCGTTTTATCTTCTTTACCGCCGTCGTCGTCTTTTACGGCGTAAGCTTTAACGGGTTCTCTTCAATGTCCGATTTAGGTGATGTTGGTAAACAAAGAAAAAAAGACAAGAAGGTGACGAAGTAGAAGAGGAAGCAGTAAACGATCTTACAGAAGTCACATTTCTTTTTCTTTAATGTTTTTCTTTCGTGGAGTGCTATACGCGAAATACAATATAAAACTAAGATTATCAAGTCTTGGCCAGTCCCCCGATATGGGTAGGCGACATCATCATCATCAACATCATCATCAGCATCATTATCGTCACATCTGCAGAATTGACAGCGGTGATTAGACCACTACCACCGTCTGCTCCAGGCCCTGATGGAATTACGGTCACTATGATCAAATTATTTTTTCGAAGTATAACCATGTGACCGCCTAATCGTTACAAACTAAACTAGCCAAACTGATTCCGATATCCAAAAAGCAATGATGAGGCTCAACGTCGAAAAGATCAGGCCAATTTCGCTTACTTCCAATACGGTGAAGGTGATGGAAAGAGTGCTTCATCCCAGATTAACCACTTTTGCGGAGGATAAATCGATATTGAGTTCTTTTCAAATATGCTTTACACCTAACTGCTCAGTATGAAGTGCGCATGCGGATTTAGAGAGCAGGATCGGCGTGGCGGGGCTTGTCAAGCTGCAGATATTGCAGCTTTTACCCTGCTATCTTTGCCATAAATGGTACTTTTTCTTTCTTTTTCTTTCTTCTTGTTCAATCTGTTAATTATTATAATTGTATTGATTATGGCGAAATAAACCAAATCTCAAATGTCAACGATTCAACTTGCTCGTAAGTGAAGGCCATATGCTGCTTTAGTAACCTTCCCTAGAGAACTTCCGTAGGGAACTATAATTTTCCAAAATATGCGATAGCATGTGCAGAATTCTTGAGATATAGGGAATACTTTTGCTTTAAGAATGGCTGCTCCTCACCTAAATGCACTCAGACCGACTTGTGAGGGTGTGCAACTTTACGTCTATGCAGACTGCGTGCATTATTCGCAGCCGACAGCGGCATTCACTTACTCTATCAAATTTTCCAATAATTCGTGAATGTGTTCCATAAATGGCTTTGGAAAACTGGCATGTCCTTAAATGTTAATAAAAGCTCGATCTTAGTGTTCCCTCTAAGTGATGCAATGTCTGTCTTTATATATTACAGTCAAGACCCTATTCCCCAAGTCGATTCGATCTCTCAAATATTTGGGAATGATTTACGACCCAGAGCTAGTCTCGATTTCTCACGTATAGAACATATAAAATCTAAGGCTCAGCGTGCCTTAGGTGGGCTGTACAGATAAGCAACAGACGGTTTGGGTACGCTCTGCTGATGATCAACAAGATGCATGTGCGCCCAGTAATGGAATTCGGCCTCGCCACGGTGGTCTAGTGGCTATGGTACTCGGCTGCTGATCCGAGGGTCGCGGGATCGAATCCCGGCTGCGGCGGCTGCATTTCGATGGAGGCGAAATGTTGAGGCCCGCGTGCTGTGCGATGTCAGTGCACTTTAAAGAACGCCAGGTGGTCGAAATTTCCGGAGACATTCCACTACGGCGTCTCTCATAATCAGAGCTGGTTTCGGGACGTTAAACCCCACAAATCAATCAGTAATGGAATTCGGTCGCATTCTATTTTCAGGTTCTCCAGCTTACACAACTAAGCCTTTATTTCTTCTAGAGCGTGAAGTCCCGCGCCGGTGCGCAGGCTTACCTAGAAGCACAGCCAATAATGCTCAGTATCGAGAGACTTGCTTACCTACATTGTCTTGCAGATTCCGTTCAGACACACATGTGTTCATCAAAGACACAGACTTGTCTTTCTTTTCTGCAACATTGGCCACGCTTACATACTCCACAGATTATTTTTGTGCAATAGCAATTAGATAACGTAAACGTTAAAATATGAAAATCAATTACATAAACGACTCAAATGAAGTTATCAGGACTGAATATGACCATATTTTTCCCGCATTCGCTAAATAGCAGTCTCCTAGGTGCTTAAATAACCAGCTGGAAGACTACCTTGTGCAAGCACAAGAAATTACATGAAAGCTACAGACGCACCAGTGAAGGAAGAAAAGGCAGGCGTGGGGATCTTTTCGACAATGCTTGATTGGTCTTTCTCATTGAGATTACCAGACTATACCCCCATTTTTGCAGCAGAGCTCTTTTGCAATCATTTTGGCGCTGAGGAAACTCCCTGCGGCTGCGACTAGTGTGGTGGTTTTAACCGATTCCCATTCTGTCTGTACCTCTCTTACATCTTGATCCATTTCACAAGCCCTACAGACGTTTTTAGCGTTAGTTCCGCCACACCTTAGTTTCGTAAAATTGCTGTGGGTGCCGGGTCACTGCGGATTGTATTTAAATAATATGGCCGACTCATTAGGTAGAGCATCACTTCGTGAACCGATAATTGCAGTTCTTCCTCTAGTGCAGTATATAACGGCAACCAGATATAGAAAATTTTATATTCATAGAGATTCAACTGAACCAATCACAACGTGGTCAGAATATGGACATTTAAAACACCCATGGAAACCTAAGTGGCATCCGTCAAGACAAGTGGAAGTAACGCTCAGCAGATTTCCATGTCGGGTCCGTCCTCTAAATATTTACTCACACAGGGCTGGTATGGTGTTATCGCCCCTCTATTATTTCTATCGTGAAACTGAAAGCATAGAACATTATTTGTTGGCTTTCCGCCGATACAAATTCCTCCGAAAGAAACTTCTAGAAATTTTTGTTTATAAGTTGGGGCTAAATTTAACAGCTGAAATAGCTCTGTCTATTGGTGCCTCCGCACTGGGGTATGGCCGATGCTGTTTGGAATTTCACACAAATGACAAAACGTATACGATTTTCATTATTCCTGATTTTAAAATAATCAAGCGTAAAGATAGACTACTGTTCTCTTCTGTGTTGTAAGACATAATTAAGTTATTCTACTGCATAGGTTTCGTCAATCATCTGTCTGGTTTGAATAGTTAAAATGCACAATTCCCTAATTCAATTCCCTACAAATCCTCCTTTTTCTATTTGTTCCTTTCAAACATTTTAAAACAAAACATGATTATCGCGTACCTCTTGGCCAATCCCCCCTGATGGGTGAGCGCCGTATGTCTTCAGGAACATCATCATCATCATCATCATGGCGCTCACCCACTGAGTGGGATAGGCCAAGGATTGGGTGGCACTAGTGACAGTCAATCTGGGGTTCTATCAAGAGGGACTGAGCTAAGAAGGAGGAAAAAAAGAAAGACAGAAAGAAAAAGAAAATAACTGAACGGTCCAGTAGTCAGACTAATGGGTGGAATGGAAGGAAAGCAGGAATAGTGTAACGTCTCGATATGAAGACTACGAGGATCAATTTGGACCATAGCTCCCTTCTTCTTCTTGGTTGGTTGGCTGGGTGGTTGTTCGTTTGAAGCTCTGGTGCAACCGTCCGAGAGGGATCGGCCACGAACTGAGAGGTTTGCTTCGAAAAGGAGGACTAATAGACAAGACAGAAAGAAAAGCCATAATATGAATTTAGTAATGAAAGTAAGGTTGAAAGAATAATTCCCTGCAAAGGTTATAGCTATAAAAAAAAATTCTTCTTCCTCCTTTTCTGCTTCTTCTTCTTCTTTCAATACTGGCGCACAACCAATGAAGGGGACTGACCAAGACAGGATTCAGAAGACAACCTTTCTTAGTTGAATTCACTAAGCATAAAGGTTCATCTGATAAATATGAACATGGAATTCATCTCGTCGGATCGTGCTCAGAGAGTTGACGATGATGATATCCGCACGCCAGGCCCATGCCGCATACGGGCCAATGCCCAACAGCTCGCGGTGCACCTGGAATCCACGTCCTCTTCAGTGTCGTATCTGTTGGCGATTTGGTCACAGCGTAGGCAGATTTAAGTCAAACCAACGCTGCAGATGCGGGGAAGCCAACGCTGAAAAGACTGCTCCGATTGACGCACGCTCCTGACTCTGTGGCAGCGACTGTCCTGATGGACCAGCTAACTACTATAGTAGTTAGCTGGACCATCAGGACACTCGAATCCTATGGATTGCTCAGCTTGCCCCCAAGAAGAAAAGGTTCTTGACAAAGGACGGTTTGCCGTGAAACAGGCTACCAACATCGAAAGCCGTGTTCAAACCGGAAGCGAAACGCGTAGACGCTTCTTGCAGCGTATGCGTTGACGTCACAGCCTCCCCGCCATCAGAAATATGGAGAAATGTGACAGTGGTGAGGCCATCGAATGATGTATTGAGTTATGCCAGCTTTTATGAACTTTACAGAGGCGATTTGAACGCTGAAGTACCGCAGTATTGCTTTTGAAGTCCTGCATTCTCGCGTAGGCAGCGTTGAAGGTGATGACGTCAAAAACACAGGGTGGCCCGCAGGGGAGTCCGCCAAAAAAATTTAAAATTTTTTTCCAGGAAAACTAAATGACTTGCAACCGCCTGGTTTGGCACACATTATTACAGTGCCGAGGAGAATACATATTGAAAATTTCGTTGAGATCACTGGACACTGAAAAATCGCCGGAGTTGCCCTTTAAGGAAAGGACGTGTGGTTACGCAGGAATAGCTGCTAAAAATAACTCGGGTCCAGGTGTATCCCTCAGTGGAATTACAGAAGTAGCCTCGCAAAAAGCAGTTGCAAAGGCAATGGAGCAGCTATTACAAAATCTGGGAGGAAGCATTTCTCAATGTCAATGTCAGATCGAGGACCTGCGCTTCTGTGGTGCCATGATGGCGAATTGGATGAAAAAGAAGAAACGCAGGGGCGTTAACCTCAAATCCGCCTGAGTCTTGGCTAATCCCCCCAAGTGGGTAGATGCCAAATGCGAAGGAGCATCATCATCATCATCATCATCATCATCACCTCGCTCTGCACGCGATACGTCACGTACTTCCTGTCGTGGCTGTCACCGGTACCTGTCAGGTGTTCAAGGCTCCGGTAAGTTGTTCCCTCTTTTAAGTGCGGAGCACTTCATGGACGTGGGCTGTAGGCGTCCACTAATGTAGAGGTCACGCCCGGAAAGCAGCAGCTGTGCACATGGCCATAACATGCTAATGACCGATCGAAACCGCCGTATTGAAAATCGACCTGCCACTCACCACCATAATCCACCATAGCCACCAACTCAATGGTGGTTTTTATGGCGGACATGGTGGTTACGTGGTGATTGATGTTATGTGCCTCGCAGAATGAACATTAATTTGGCTGAGCCCGTCCAGGCCTCTCATGCACCTCCATACATTTGTCTACTGTTTTGTGAAGAAAAAAAAGCACAGAAAAGGGAGAGTATTGTACAAGGTAGGCGTCTTCTCTGATTAAGAGAAGGCACCTTCAGTGTTCGTTTGCTGTTGTGATTTGATGCTTTATTTGCGTCGAAACAATTGCGACTTAACTGGGCGCAGGTGTAAAAGAGGATAGGGCGCGTTCAGCGAATTAGTTGTGCATTTAATGAAGCCCAAAATATAACCCACCATGTAGCCACCATATAACCACCATGTCCACCACAAAAACCACCATGCCAATGGTGGTTGTGGTGGATTATGGTGATGGGCGACTAGCGTATTTTAAATAGGGCGGCTCAAATGGGTCCAGATTAAGAATGGCTAAGATAAATCAGATAAATATAATAAAATAAAGGATACATAAGGGTAATGAATCTCCTAGTGTGGTATCGTGTCCGTGCCGAGTCCGTCCAGGATGACCGCGCCGAAGAGAAACGGTACCATGTCGCACTTAGCGTTGAGAACGGAAGGCATTTTAATTACGCAAGCATGTGATTACACACGTATGCAGG
>CM023490.1:88169696-88197221 GCA_013339685.2 Hyalomma asiaticum | reverse complement strand
TTACGGACCATCTAACTCGCCGCCATTATTAGTTGGACGAACTGCGCGCGGAAATCTAGCTTGAAAATTATGAAGAGGGTCTATCGCCTTGCCTGTCTGTGCATGTCTACATAGATGTTGGACCTCTCTGCAGACGACTCTCCGATACGGGTGACTCCCAATGTGCTCCTCTGTGCCACCAATGGCGCGGAGCCGACAGCTCGCCACATCTCTGGACACCTACTGCACGCACGTCATCTACACCGGGACCGCTGGCCATCGACGCTCCCAGCCCAGCGGAAAGGTCCAGGTGCAGGTCCTAGGTACGGCCGATCTTAAAGAGCTTTGCCTAGTTTTTTAATCGATGGCTCGCAAAGCTTCCACTCACCTCATTCTAGACAGCCATTTCTAGAATATTCAGTGTGTTCTACTAACTATGCGGTGCCGTAAGTAGTTCGTGGATTCTTGCCAACTGGAGACCAATCCGCAACAGGGAATGCTGTTTTTACAATGTTTCAGACTTTTTTTCTAGTGTATGGGGAGCTTGGGTACATCATTGATTTTAACGGGATCGAGCTGCCACTGCTGTCACGCAATTAATCGATTTCAACACTTCGGATGCACAAACATACCGTCTCACTCACGTTCAGAAAAGGCGCCTGGTTATTGCGTTTCGACGAGGTGTTGTGAACGCCGCGCCACTCGCGATCGCGGGCCGGTTCTTCCGAGGCTTTAAGTATGGAACAGCACGCTTCGCCCTAAATTGCAAAGCTAGTTTCACAGCCGCGCATTTCGACTTGCGTGACACGTTAAGTGGGACGTTTAGGCGACGCACGTATTTTGGCAGCTTAATGGCTGAATTAGCGCTCGTCTTGCTTGCGGTATTCATGGGTTTCGAGTTGAGAGCTTTACTGACGGAATCGAACATAGCGCGGGAAAAAGCAATAATACTACATGAAACGGCTGTTCCTGTTGGCGTTTACAAGCACTCCTTTGTTGCGGTTTTTAAACCTTCCTTTGTTCCCGGCGTAGATGCCGGTAATCTTAGACGTCACCATACGCCTCTGGAGTTGCAAAGTTTTAATTATTTGGTCGCAGGAGAAGGAATGCAGACCAGTAGTTGGTTTAATTACATCTTCTAAAGCACTTATGCGTGCTGCAGACGTAGACATGTCCCGGCTGTTGTCCGTCCTTAACGTCTACGTCTGCAGAGTGCTAATTATTTATGTTACAAGTTGGAGGGTCATTCGTGTCCATGAACCTCTGGCTGATGGGGGCCATGTTGGATGGCGTATTTCAGACCGCGACGGTTACCCGGGTCTTCAGCGGGCTCAGCAGGAACCACGAGCGGTACCTGTCGTTTCGATGGGCCGCCGGCAGCTGGAACGAGGGCGACGTCCTGCAGGCCGCTGGTGGCGCACCTACATTACGAGAGGCTGCGCGGCATCGAGATGGTCCATGGCCAGCCATATGCACAGGACCAGGTTCATCAGGTTCTGCCAGGTGAGGGGTGTAGATGTAGAACCATGTCTGCCCTCTCCCATGCTTTCATAAATCAGTACACACATGGAGGAAGAAAGAAGTCAGGAGATGGCGTCATCATGTGAAAACCTTGAAGCCTAGAGTGTGCTCCATGGCTCACACTGTAGATAGTTAATCCAGAGCTCAGTGGGCAGGGGCCACTAAGTGTCATTCCGCGTACACTACAAAATAGACAGCTTCGTGAAGACAGCATCGACGACAAGGAACGATGCAGGCTACTTTAATGTGTAAAGAAGACGGCGGCTGGAAAGGTTGCTTGGGTCTCGCCGAAGTGCTCATCTGCCGACAAGCAGAGGCTTTCTCAATCGTGAATGTAAGCTACGTTGAATTTTTCCGGGATCAGAAGACAAAATAGGTAAGAGCGACAATTCTGCGCGCTTCCTTTTTAGCTTTCGCTTGTCGATGCAGGGTGGTGTGAGGTAGCACAGACGTCACTCACAAGCGTTCTAATACTGGGAAAACTAGGGTACGAAGCTTTCTTGTAAGTTGTCAGCGTGGACTGTCCACAATGCTGTCCAGGATTGGAATACGGCTCTAGTCATAAAATATCTTATGGGACAGAATCATTGGAAAGAGGCCATGGTCACGTGACAGACAAGCGGCCGATTCATCTATGGCCAGGCACTACTGAATTTACCGAGTACCAAACAGTTCCGAACTCTCCAGCGACCATTTAGGCATAATCCTAGCCAGAAGGCGCCGTGCACAAGGCGTAAGAGGAGGTTGGCTCTTTCCGAAGCTAGCGGAATCATACGACGACGCCTTAGTATTTTCAGTTCCCCATGGTGTTAGCGACAGATTTGGGTGCCGTCGTCTTGTACTAATAGGTCACCGTTTCCTCTTCATAATAACTAAGTTAATGCTACCGCAGAAGACAGAAAATGGACGCATGGTTTCCTTTTCCCGTTTTCAAGGAATTCCTAATTTGTCGTCACGACTTTCTAAACAGAGAAACAACACAGCCTAAGATTGTGGCAAGCGAAAATAAAATTGTCTGCCTTCTCGACTAAGAGCAAGGAACTCTGCGACATTCCTAGCGCGCACACTCAAGGGAAGGGAATAAAAAGCACTGCCCGCTATGGTCGTGCATCTTCTTCAGTACCAAGACCGACCATTACATTTCACGACGGTTTGTCTCCTGGCACGCAGGGACGGTGTTGGGAGTGATCTACTCGTGAAATAGTGTTCCTTTAGGCAGTCGAGAATAAACCGTACGAATAAATGAGCAGCGTTACCGGTGATTCTGTTGCTCGCGTAAGGAAGCCTCGTATGAAACAACACGTTCACTCAGAAGGCCGTGAATACTTCAATCTAAACCCCTAATTTCATAGGTATGATACTGACACGTGCGGTTGTTTTGGCTTAAGTGGAAAGCCGTTATCACTTCCGAGTGACACGCGCGCTGGTTTTGATTGTTTGCGGGGAGCGCCGTTATCACTTTCTCTCACTTGCAACGCAGGCCGCGTTTATCTTGCATGCCACTCCTGGAACCATGTGGACCATTCTTGAAACTTTGCATGCTTGACGCGCACATTTCAGTGGCTTCTGGAATTCCAGAGATAATACGAGAACGCGTTACGCCGCGTGTATAAAAGCCGACGCATTGCGCCGCTTGTCAGTATTTCCGTCGACCGACGACTGTTCACGCCGCTATTGCTGTGCATTGTCAGTGGCTTGACATCTCTTGAGTTCTGCGTGCTTCGCCTTGAGTGCTGCGTGCGTCACGACCACGTGACAATACAATAGTCTGCACAAAAATGAGGCGCCGGATAGTGCTTAGCTCTTGAGCAGGTGTGGCATGTAAATCTAAGACGACACACCATACTTTGCTTATTATAACATAACGCTCATTCGTATTTCGACTTGGCTCGCGCAGAACTACGTGCACAAGATGAAGAACAACGAGAGCCTCATCATCAGGGTTCAGAGGACGGTGGAGCTCACTAAGGGGCTCTTCGAGAGGCTGGCCAGGTAAGTACACAAACGAGCTTAAATACATGGCACGATCCGGCATCATGCAGTAGCAACTACAGCACAAAGAAAGATCATCATCATCATGTCTACGTCCACTGCAGGGCAAAGGCCTCTTCTGTAGATTGCCAGTTATCTGTCTTGTGCTATCAACCTGTCCCCGCAAAGTTCCTGACCTCCTCAAAAATAAGGGTAGCTCTTGACAAATTGGACCATGCCAAAATTAACCGAACGGACCACATGATCATAGCTATGCAGCATTGAGTAGGTTCTTCTTGAGACCAACAAGAAGGCTGCGTCCAAATCTGCTTGTCTTACGTGAAATTTGGCCTAATAGAGAATGGATCTTCAAAACTCGAACATTATTCCTTGTTATTACCTAAACTTGAACTGCACAAAATATCCTGTAAAACAGCACTGAAAACAGCAGGTGAACGTGAAAAAAAGACACCCTGTATTCGTTCGTAATAGGGCTCTGATGTTTGTGCACATGGAAACTCGCAGTATTCCGTTGTTCCTGGTACTCGAGGCCCAGGTGACGCAGATGCCTGACGAGAAGACCAAGCGGTACCCCAACCCGTACCAGCCGTTTACCGGGTCACACAACAAGGATGTGTACATGGTACGCGAAGCAGTTGGCACCGTCACTTGCTTTCACTGTATGTAGTTAATTTCTCGGACCGCGAAAACAAGATGTAAGCGTTTCCAGAAAACGGCAGCATAAACGGAATAGATCTGTTAATGTCCTAGTTTGAAAGCGCACAAATGCATGCGCACACGCACACGAAGACCAGACGCGCATGTGTGTGCCTCGTCTTAATGTCTGTGGTCTTTCACGTGTAGTGTGTTCACATGTGTGTCTTCATGTGCGTGGTTTTTCGTCGCCTTTTAATAGTTTAGCGTGATATACTGAACGATTCCGTACCAACTATCCCCCGTGGAAGCTTTATGGATAGTAGCATGAAGCTAAGAAAATCCATATGGATTTTTTATAGACTCATAAAAAATTTGTCTTTTTTTCGGATTCTAAGGAGGAACCAATGCATTTTTTGAGGTGGTTGCTCTACCGTCTAAGCTCACCTCAACGTCAGCAGAACGCAGCGCATATGGAATTCATCGAGCACGTCAAGAAGCGGGGTATTCAATGCTGCAATACGAAGGCATGTTGAATACAGAAATGAAAATGCCACCTTCATTATGACTCGGTGTTTCTGGCAGCTCAGTGTTGCCAGAAACCTAAAACCCACGACGGCATTATCTGCTCAGTCGAGAATTCGCTAAACACCAGCAGCTTACCCATTCACTGGCTTCGACAGTGTTTGCTTCGAGCACCGCACTATCGCGATTCTAGGACACCGGTTATCTGCTGCGCAGGTGTTGCGTAGCTTGGACAGCTATCGTTTTTCATTCCTTTATCAACTGGAAGGAGTAACAACCACTGAAGAATGCAATCGCAAACACCCCACTGTCGACTTCGAAGGAAGGTCGTTTATACGCGACCACCAAAATGCACTTACTGATTTGAATCATACCTGTAAAAAATGAGGTTCAAGCAATACCAACGCCTCTCCTTAACTAGGTATCTGGATTGCCGACATCTTGACGGACAGGTATGCTAAGCGTTTCTTGGCGGCCCCGTATTTCATAACGAGGATGTGGACAACCGTCCCCACTCAAACTTCGACCTCTTGCGCGTGACATTTTGATTGGACTAACGTCCACAGCTGGTCGTCCGTAACGGTTCTCGAATTAACCCACATGCAGCGGTACCGGCTGTGGAGGGTGCACCCTTGGCGGCGCCAACTGCGCCTGAACAACGTTTGTTTCACGCTCTCCATGACGGTGATCAAGGCGCAGAAGGGTGCCACCAGGAACAGCATGCTCGCGTACTCTTACACCGGCCTCAAGGAGGTACGTGAGGCAATTACTATTGCGATTATTTATAGAATTGAAAACTGGCTACCACGTCACTTACGACCAATGTTTCTGTGCTCTGCTCGTTTGGGCTGTTCTTGCGCAGTGAGCCATGAACCGACACGCCCAAATCGAAATTCTGCTTGAGAGAGCTGATCTTGAGCAAACACATGAGCAAAATCGCTATGACTCCACCTTTGCGAAGCATGTTATAAGCCACCCTGCGCTCAAAGTATAACCACGCATCAACGGCACTCTCAGAAGAAACGTTCAACAGCGCTAGCAGCATAGAAATCTTTCTTATTGATAAGCCATACCAACTGAATTAAAGGGCAACGTGCTCTATCTGCAAGAACGACTCCTAGTCATAGGAACTACAAGACTATATGAAACTTCCTAGGGACTGGAACTTTTCTACATGCAACAGCTTTTATAATACCGACTGTAAACATACACAAGTTGTATCAATTCATATTCGATCTGCGAACCCCAAAGATGTACAAAAGATTGTTCATGGAATGGCAGTCGTTATCATTCTGGATGCAGGAAGCTGTCATTTCGTTACAGACAGCCCTGTCGTAACGGCTTGCGTCATCTCGCATGAACAGAACGTCAAGCAGCGAAATTGTGCCAGTTCCTCATGTGTGCAATAACCGTTAACAACTTGGTCGTTTCCTTCCCGCAGCCTTGCCAGCAGACGTCCATGGAGACGGGCGTGGACTGGAAGGCCCTCTCACGGTTCAGAGAGAACCGGACAGTCTTCTACGCATACGACAACAAGCAGACTATCACTAACAAGGTGGGTGCGCTGATTAGGATTACCTGCATGCTTTAATTAGTTATATTTCTACCGTGCCCAAATTCACACTCACACGATATAATTACTTTGCCTAATTTTCGTTTCTACTCGAGTTTACTCTGCACATATACCAGCTCCTGTGGTGCCGTGGCAAAGCATGGCCACCTCGCAGCATTGGCGGTTTTTACGTCGGGTAGTTTTGCGTGGTTTTTACATCCTGAGCATCGAAACTGCGCCACACACAATCAGTTTTTACAAAGGCGCCAGCAAACTGTCATGTTACTCCACTAATTTTAGAAAGGCTCTGGCGGTGTGATTGTTGCAAAATTCCATTGGAATGACCGGCAATTCAATAACTGCTGCCTTCATCTGCATAATCCTGGATAATTTCTTCTAAAGACAAAAGATAAAATCGGCTTTGCATACAGGCACATTGCGTAGGAATCATTCCGTCAATAAAGGTGCACTTTCCTCAAAGGCGATCATTTTGTTAAAATTCGCAAAACCACTCTGGAAGCGACAAGGACTTTAGACAAATCCGTGTGCTATATGTTGTTATTCCTGCGCTGGCATCGCCGCCAGCTTTCGCACGCACTGAAGCCAGAGTTCACTCTAGAATAATTTTCCTGGGAAGTTGTTTCCTACGAACTTGTCGTACATAAGGTACACGAATCTGCTCCCAAAACCCTTTGCGAAGCTGCTTCTGATGATCACTTCTCAGGAAATTATTTGTCCCATTTAACAGTGGTTCGAGGCCACGCAGACAAAACTCCAGGCGAGTTTCTCTTTTAAAAAATGTCTTGTGCACGAAAAAATTAATCAGACCTCTGTCGGCACCAGTAGTAAGGGTGAACATTGACAAAATGTGCCAACGATTTGCCAATGGCAGCCAACACCAGATAAGCTTGGGCGACAGATAGCCGACACTAACCTACGTGGCATTACCTAGAATTGGTTGGTACTAGCTGGCATTAACGACATCGGCTGCTCGAGTGAAATATTCTAGTATGGTACAGATTTCCTCGATTGCACATAGACGGAGGCAATCTTTAAGAGACCCCAGATGGTCGAAATTTTCGGAATGCTCCTCATAATCATGTCGGGGTTTTGATGCATAAAGGTCCAGCGTTTATTATTAGAAATCAATGTGTCATACACCATTAACATTCTAGTCTATGCTGTTAATTATAGTTTATTTTATAGTATAATTATGTTCTACGTTATACAGCTAGAGAGCGCCATCTCAATTGTATCTCACCGAATGGTGTGTTCAACACTGACCCGAAAGCATGGTCGTAGAAAATAGACGTTTACTCCCTAAAATATGCCTCACTTTAAAAACCAATGTGAAAATCCCACCCATTACTAGAATCCACCAAAACCACCATCCTAATGGCGGTTTCTGTGGTAGGCATGATGGGGACATAGCGGGTGATGATGTGTTCCTCACTGAAAGCACAGTTTATTCGGCTTAACTCAGCCCGGGCCCTCTCATGCATCTGCGACCACTTGATGTTGAGATAAAAAATGAGCCACAATTCATAGCAGCTTAGCAAGGAAAATCGCCTACCTTCTCTGGTTCCGGGAAAACGCCTACCATGCCCACCTGTTGTGGTTCGGCGCGCATACCAATTCAGTTGACACCGACTTGGTGCAGACGCACGGGACGACACATTTACCGGATGAGATACGTATTCAGCGTGGCAAACATCATCGCCCACCATGTCCCCACCTTGCAAACCACGAAAACCACCGCTAGCATGGTGGTTTCGGTGGATTATGATAATGGACGATGGTGGAACTTTCAAGAGATGTGTAGCTACTTTCTACGTGGAGGAATGTGGAACTTTCAACAGATATATAGCTGCTTTCCATGTGGATGAATGTAAACTCTACAACGTGGCCCTGTTGGAGCCCATTGCTAGCATTGTCACATGGAGTGATACGTCTTTGCGTCGGCGATGGATCCAGTAGCATGGCGATATCTACCGGTCTAACAGATGACCTAGTGACCTGCTGCGTTTCGTGAATTACGCAGCGAAGCAGAAGGTGGCACCTGTTTCGGTGTGCGCGACAAATAAGGCATATGGTTACAAAAGCTACGGCTACCGCTTGCACGCTCAAAGTGGAAGGCGGTTTAAGACTATGGGATGATGCTGTAGCCACTGTAACAAAAGGCGGTAGCTCAGTTATCACGATAACCCCTACTGCATTCTTTCGGGCGTAGATTTATAAGGAAGCTCGCGAGAATGTGGGGTAAATTTACATGAAAGTATAAATCGTACGTTCTTCTCAGCTATGGCGGTTGGCGCACGAGTTCCCGCGGTACTGCGTGGCCCTGTACGACGTCGAGCGGGACGACTACGAGGACGTCTGTCCGAGAAAGAGCGTACCGCTGCTGCGCGTCGTTCGCAAGCTGGTCACAGCCACGGCCCAATCCAGGGTCGTCTGAGCCGCACCACTGCAGCCTCTGCCCTGTCCGCCTTGTTCGTCAAGGCGTGGCAGGGTGACCAGCGCTATCGTCGGAGGGTGTAGTAGTCGCATGTAGAATAGCGTTAGTGAAGGGGCCGGCAGCCCCAACAACTCGGACTTGAAGGGACTGCTCACTTACAGCGCTAATAAACTAACTACGCAAATCGATCGTACAACCACCCTCAATGCTCTGTCGCCGTCCTTCGACGGATTGTGCGTAATAAGGCTTTAGATAGTTTGTTCCACAGTCCGTAGCCACTAAAGTTTCTCGAACGTAAGTTCTCCAGAAGGCTTTGCGGAGCCAGTAGCACGCCGATATCTACTGGGCTGACAGATGAGCTAGTGACCTGCTGCGTTTCATGGAATTACGCAGTGAAACGGAAGGTGGCATCTGTTTCAGTGTGTGCGATAAATTAGGCATATGGTTACAAAAGTTGCAGCTACCGTTTGCGCGCTCGCAGTTGAAGGCGGTTTAAGACTATGGGATCATGCTGTAGCCATTGCAACAAAAGGTGGTGGCTCAATTATACCGATAACCCCTACTGCTTTCTATCGGGCGTAGATTTATAAGGAAACTCGCGAGAATGTGGGTAAATATACATGAAAGTATAAATCGTACATCACTGCGTAATCGTCCTAGCATTACCACGAAAAAGCGTGCGCGCGGAACATGTCGTGCCAGTGTTCGAGCTTTTCGTGCGAGTGAAAATGAATGCGTCGACTCCTGCATTTGAAGCCGTGGTGCCCATCACAGGGTGAGCGCGCATGGTCCAGCGGACTAAAACGCCCCAATTTCAGCCCGAAAGTGAAGTGTTACTTTGTCTGAAAGCTATGTGGACATCCGATATCATTCGGCCCATGTCGCATCGCTTAAACAAGACAGCATGGTGGACAGCTCACTACATGACGTCATCATGATCAGGTTACCACATCGGCCTCGTGACGTGAGTTACCATCTGCTGTGGACGATGCCGCTTTCGTATGCTTTCACGTCCAAGCCGACGCGTCGCCTCTTGGGGCACACGCATTCTAGTTGGACGTCACACACAGCTTACGTGATCGCCAAAACACTTATTGCTGGTCAGACGCATTACGGTCGTTCCACCAACATTGTCCGCCGCGGTGGTGTAGTGGTTACGGTGCTGGGCTGCTACCCAAAGAACGCGGGTTCGATCCCGGCCGCGGCGGTCGCATTTACGATGGAGGCGTAAATGGCAGAGGCGCGTGTACTGTGCGTTGTCAGGGTGAGTGAGTGAGTGAGTGAGTGAGTGAGTGAGTGAGTGAGTGAGTGAGTGAGTGAGTGAGAGAAAAACTTTATTGGCCAGTGTGTTTGGAACACCGGGTCCTTGGACCACCGTGCGGTCCCATGCCACGTCTACATGGTGATGCCTCTTGTGGAAGTGACATCGGCAGCCCGAGTCACCGCAGCAAGCTGTAGTGCCAGGTCCGTAGACGACAGCAGGACCTCCCAGTCCTCCTAACTTGAGATAGCAGGCTTTCCCTGCGGGGGAGGATCAGCAGGGCAGCCGAAGAGGATGTGGGAAAGTGTGGCGTGAGGTTCGCCGCATAGGCTGCATGCAGGCGAAGTGCCACAGTAGTGGGACAGCAGTTGCGTGGAAGAGAGTGTGCGGGTCTGGAGGCGTCTCCATAGGACTTGTTGGGAGTGGCTAAGGGTGGGGTTTGGAGGAGGGTAAGTCCGACGGTTCAAACGGGGTATTTGCGTGAGCTCTGCAAAGGTGTGCCTCCGCTCCTTCGTGAAGCCCGAATCGAGGCTCTCCTGAGCCCGGCAAATCAAACCTCGGGCCAGTTTATCGGCAGCCTCGTTCCCGGGATTCCCAGAATGAGCCGGCGCACGTTAAAGAACCCCAGATGGTTGAAATTTCCGGAGCTCTCCACTACGGCTTTCGTCGCCTTCCTATCTCTTTCAGTCCCTCTCCCCCAACGCCATGGACGCTTAGCCGTGCTCCCTACACGGGCTGCAGAAATTAGCGTCTTTTCCTTAACCGAACGACAATGAAAGCGACAACGTGCAAGACCCAATAATTGTGCAATATTGAAAGAACTTCACGAGATTTCTGCACAATCTTTTACCAGCGAAGCTCTTTAAAGGGCAACTCCGGCGATTTTTCAGTGTCCACTGATCTCTATAAAATTTTCAATGTATATTCTTCTCGGTACCGTAATAATACATGCCAAGCCAGGCGGAGTAGGTCATTTAGATTTCCTGTAAATGAATTTTGAAATTTTTTAGCGGATTCTCACACGGGCCACCCTGTGTATTTGACGTCATCACCTCCGCGCTGCCAGCGGGCCTTCAAAGCAAAACGGTGATACCTCAGCGCTCAAATCGTCGCTGTAAAGATCAGAAAAGCTGGCATAACTCAATATATCGTTGCATGACCTCGCCACTGGAATTTCTTTGGCGCCAGTTCCATATTTCCGGTGACGGGAAGGTTGTGACGTCACCGCACATTCTCCGCGAAGCGTCTACCCGTTTCGGTTTCGGTTTGAAGACGACTTTCAGTTGATTATTTAAAATTATTGGTGCGTTTCTGAACAAACTGAACCACCCTGGCGGTTATAGGACCACCAGTACCATTCGGAAACATTGATATCAGGACATGGTGAAAAAACCGCCGGAGTTGCCCTTTAAGCTTCGTACGTGTCACGATATACAACCTTGCCCAGCAACTAAGTGATGCTACGTCTACCGACATAACCTTGTATGGCATCGACAGATGCTAAATCACCTAACGGGGCATGAGGACCACACGTGACCGGAAGATTATCATGGTGGTCCGTACTAGCCCTGCGCCGCTAGTGCATGCTGCGCTTTTTGCATTTTTTTTTCTTTTTTTCTTTTTGGGGATTGGACTCTGCGCTGCCCTTTGAATATCCCCGAGCCTTTGAGTGGCCCTGGCGAACATGTCCGAGAGCTCGGTGAATTTGGAAGGTTACCCCCGAATTCGATTTCGCAGAGGCATTAAATGTCGCAGTTCAAGGTAGTCCAGTACTTCGGTGCCTCATTTGTCATCCCGCGGCGCGATCTACAAATAGAATCACTGCGATGACGTATCGTCATCACTCGTCTCAAAAGAAGGCACATATTCGTCCAAGCAGCAATCGCTTCGTCTTTTATTTGCGCGTGAGATCGCACGCCCAGGACCGGATGCTTGGAAGCTGGTCCAACGCCACTTTCCATGTTGGCTAGCGTTCTGAAAAAAAGAAAGTACAGGCAAGGCGAGAGTCACGTGATGTCCTTGGTGTGACAGCCGGAAAGTGCTACACCGTTCACAGCCCAGAACCCGCAAGTATGTCCCTTACGAAAATGTCACATATGGCGATATCAGGAATTGGGCCCAATTCCTGATGTGGCCGCATTCGCCTCAGTCGTGGCAGATGTGTATGTGGCAATAAAAGGCCAACATGTGATGTTAGACTGACACGTATTGGACAAGTACGGCTACATACGGATACGCGCCATATACAGCCAGATATGTGTATACGGCCATATACCCATATCCAGCTATATATGGCACGTGTCTATACGTGGCCGTATTTGCCCAATATTCCCATGGGAGATGCCGTAGCAGAGGTCTCCGGAAATTCCGACCACCTGGGGTTCTTTAACGTGCACTGACATCGCACAGCACACGGGCCTCAACATTTTGTCTCCGTCGAAATGCAGACGCCGCAGCCGGGATTCGATCCCGCGACCTTTGGATCAGCAGCCGAGTACCATAGCCACTAGACCACCGTGGCGGGGCTTCGGAAGCAGAGAAGCGCGAAAGTCAGAAAGCCTGACCTCCCGAGCGCCACCTTACGGAGCATTTCGCAAGGAAACAATTTTTCTGGAAAGGCATTTGCTTCGCTGGGGCACAGGTGGCCGGGAGCAGAGCGCTTTAATCGGGTGCGTGGTGGTCTATCTTGTCCTGACATTGTAGTTTTCTGCAGGAAAGCTCGAACATTTGTGAAAAGAAAGCACATGTGAAAGACTCCTTCCTAGAATATTCAAGTTTCTGGTTGTTAGGTATTGGCATAGCAGAAAACAAGTGCGACACTACATAGAGGATATTACATTTTTTATTGTATAGAACATTTGCTAACTGCACAAGAATGCCTTGAGGTTCAGAATCACCCATACAGGGAGTGGCACGGAGTGAGGTGACCTCGTACATTTATTGCTTCTGCCTAGTGGCCTAGTGGTGGCACTCAATAACTTTCAGAAAGTAATTGTTCTGGTGTGCTGCAAGGAAAAATACATCTAGAGTAAGCACCGGAAGATGTCTTTCGAAATTAAAGGAACACTAAAGTGAAAAACTATTTTTCTCGTGCCACTGTTACCCGAACTTATACAACACCGATAGGTGCAAAGCGTGCGAGCACAGAGCAACGCTGAGCCACCTGCTCTGCGAATTTGCCGGCAACAACAGTCGAGCAACAGCCGCCGTTAGCGATGCGCCGTTAACGACACGCTATTCCAGATCAACGGAAGCCCCGAGCTCACTCGTTCCCGCCACCGGCACGGCTGCGGGAAAAGTGGGAGACCTTCTCCGTCGGCGCCGCTGGCAGGTGGCCCTCAAAAGCTGGGAGCTGAACGACCAGCTCTGGGCCGTCCGGCAAGCGGAAAATGCCGCCCTAGTGCAGGGATTCTGAGCTGCCACCTGAGGCCACCAAGATTCGACTGCCGGCCCCATCTGTATAATAGTCTTCTCTCTCTCTCTCTCTCCCTCTCTCCCTCTCTCGCATTACTAGATTAGCTTTTCACAACACCAAAAACACCACGTGCGAGAGAATACACCTGGTAAGCCAGAAAAAGCGCGAAAATTAAATAGGGATGTCGACGCCGCTTTGAAGTTCCAGCAATAATAATACACATGGAGCCACAGATCTGCGCCGGCATCTGCTAAAGCCTGCGTAAATATTTGTCGGTAAGAGAGATCAACATCGGGTTTCGAGGAAGTCAGGGACTTGACACAGGTAGCTTTAGAACATTTGAAGGAAGAAATTTGGCGAGAATACGAAAAAAGAAATCGGCCTTCTCATGTCATTAGTTGTCGAAGTTCCGGCGCGAGTTTCAAAGTTTTGAGATTCATTGTTCTCTTTTAATATTGAGCTTAACATTGCGAAATTAACTACAACTGAATTCCCGCAATATAAGTTGCCCCTCTAAGCACATTTGGTACCTTTACTTTACTAGCATTAGGGTTGCAAGATCGGAGAAATGTTTTGAGAAAATGCGCGCGCGTGTGTGTGTGTGTATTACCGACAAAAAAAAAGACTACGCGAAGGCGCTCAGCGGCGATGAAATGACAATTGTTGATGTTCCTGCTGACGGTGACGCAGTCAGCACGCCCGACGCTACGCAGCGCTTGACCTTATAGCCTATGAAGACAATGATATTATTATGTAAGAAAAACGCCTCCGTAACACGGACACAAGAGAAGAGCAGTGGACAACATGGAAAGGAGTGTTGCCCGCGCCTCTTATTCTCTTATCCTGCATCCGTTTCTTGCCCGCCTTTTCCTTATGCAAGAATCCTTGCCAATTCGCTCAGATTTTTGTCCTTTTAAACAACGAAATTAATTGCTGGTGATTTTTACGTGCCAAAGGCATCACCTCATAATGCGGTACATTCGTTATTACTTATCTTTACCTGTATCGGTTCATTTAAAGGGACCCTGAAACGGTTTTGACGATTTTGTGAAAACATGGTGATCCGGTAGAGCGAGTCATTAGGATCATTCGAGGACAGATTTCAGCGCTCTGCGTAATGTGTGTAATTTACAATAAGGCTTTGAACACGCGGATCGCAAAAGATCGCAGCGGCTCGTCGAAATGCGTTTTCAAACGCCCCCGCCTATCGGAGGCCGCTGATTGGCCCCCAAACAAGTGACGTGCACGTAATTTTCCCATTCTAACTGCAAGAACGTGCTCCTACAACGCACTCCTTCGTTTCAGCAAACGGTATCGTCGCGGTATCTGGCGGCGTACGCACGAGTCGCCGGCGCTCTATTACAGAGGCTAGCACTGCCGAGGCCGGGAAGCTCAGTAAAGAGATCGGGGCGCTATGTCGCTGCGGAGGGCTCCGCAGGATGGCTGGCGAGGGAGGCGCAGTCGTCGCTAGCGCGCACTCCACAGCTGATCGAGTTGAGGAGGAACAGCAGTGGTAAGGAAGAAGGCGACAGAAATAAGCTCATAGCTGCCTTAGCGCATGGTGCTTCGCTTTATTTATGGCGTGAATGATTTCACAATTGTTGCCTAGTCAGTGACGCAGTGTCAAAAAAACGTTTCAGGGACCCTTTAAGTTTCCCTTGTAGCGTTAACGCTATGCAACTACTTTTGTTGCCCTCATACGACTGATGGCAAATAGTATCGCTTGAATGAATGTTAAATTACTCATTTTGTATGTCCTTTAAATTATCATGACTAGTGTACTTCGTTAAGTGTCGAACTTTTTTCCGTACCCTCCCCCCCCCCCCCCGCGCCTTTTATTTGTGTAATACACGATTGATTTGATATCTGAGGTTCTTACACTCCTGGCTAGGAATCGTCGGTTCGGGCGCAGGATGCGAAACGAGCGGGTGGTGTATATACTATAGTTGACACGGAGGCTCGGCGCTGCTTCACTTACCGCTAGCGAAAGGCGCTTGGAGCAGCGACGAAAGTTTCGAACAGCACGACTCGCCCTGAAGCACTCTACTCACCACTTCTACATGTTGTATGCACATGTTAAAGAAGACGGGTTCCACAAATCTGAACTTCTTGGGTGTATTGTGGATGACGTAAGATTCACTGACGGTGCTTATGACACAGGCCCTATATAAAGCGGACATCATGAACGTCACCACTTCATTGGTGTCCTTGTATTGCGCGAAGTCATGCAGTTCATGTACGCCATCAGAGAAGGTGGAAATTCCTAGAGCAATCCTACAGGGGAAAGAGAAAACGAACATTGAAATTTGAGCTATCCATGACACCGTAAAAAGCAAATTTATTGAAGCTAGCAGCACCTGCGTAAATTTTCTGCTTTTGAAATATCCTTTAAATGGCACGACGGTTCTGCACAAATTCCCGTTCCTTTTTTGTCACCGGGTTTCTTAAGTGATGGTCACAAGATCTCCCCGCGTGAGTGCAAGGAAATACGTTCGGTAGAACATCTCAGTTCACCGTATATTGTCACGTACACGTGAGGGCGCAAATCTGGGCCGATCAAGGCCAGGCTCTTTTATCGGGCGAAACTGTTCCCAGCAAAGAAATTAGCTCCTACTTTACAACAACAGCGGCGAGCGTTGTACATCAACGCTCGCCGCGTGAAACACATGCAACGTAAATAAATGAAGATAACTAACCAGGTGTCATAGATAATCAGAGCGCGTAATAAGGTTTAGTACGGTCGATCCGGATGGCGTCAGGTCGTGTGTGGCGCCGGTGGGATGATGTTACTACGTCGGGCTCGACCTCATATTCCAGTGCACCACAACGTCAGAGTCTCATGTAGCGTTTAAAGAAGCACCGCAGGAGCTTCTCGCTCAGTCCGCGTCGTCGCATCGGCATCGACATTTAAACATGGTCGCCGGGTTGGTATTCTACGTGGCTTCGTCGAAGATGATAGTGACGGCTGCCGATCGTCCGCTGGTTCTTAATGCGCAGGCGGGCGAATTGTCGAGGTTGTCCAGCGCGTTGCAAGTATGCAGTCACGTCGAGGTCTTCTTCCGTGTTTACCGGTACCAAAACGTCAAGTCTCGTCGTCGAATTCCTTCCGTAGGGAAGCTCCTATGGCTTCATCTGTGTCGTTTCTTGCACGGCCGTTTTGTACGCGAAGCTCACGTACGGAAGTATGACATCCCAAGTCTCGCGTCCGACGTCGACGTATATTGCGAACGTGACGTCGATGGCCATAATTCGGCGTTCTGTGGGGGAGTTCGTCTATGGGTGGTATGCGGTGGTCCGTTCGGCGATGGCTTGTCCGGCTCTGTCTCAAGAACGCCTGAGTGAGGTCAGCTGTAAAGGCTGTTCATCTGTCGGTTATGAGGACCTCTTCTGGGGCTCCGTTGTCTATCCGTGGGATAGAATACACGTCTTTCTTGTGATTCTGTTTAAGCGACGATAATTGGCGTAGAAACTTCATGTTCAACCCTTCTTTTTCACTAACACCATCGGAGACTTGCACAGGCTCTTCACGTCTAGCAGATGTCGTCGCGTAGCACTTCATCGACTTGTAGCTTAACGGTCTCGCGTCTTCACGTCGAAACTCAGTACGGACTCTGCAGAGCGGCGGCCATAGTCGTCGGTCATGATGCGGTGTTTTGCAGCATGTGTCTGACGAAATCTCAATGACGACGAGAAAGGGTCCTTGTATTGTAGGAAGGCTTGAAGCTGTTCTTGTTCGCGGCTGGGGAGACCTTGACTGACGTCGAAGGCTGATTTATGGAACTACGGTCGTTGATGCAGGTCCTCCAGAACTTGCGAGGGCAAATTCATCTATGTAGGCGACCGTCGTACCTTTGTTGAGATGCCTTTATTCGGGGCTGCAGTTTGGCAGGATTACGTTCGCACTCTATAGATGTAGCTGACGGATCTGTCTGATGTTCGCTTTATATTGTGTTAGCTTACTTAGATCTGGCAGTTTAGGAGCAGGTGCTGGTCGATAACGCCTTTTAAACGTGCAGGTTCTCCACCGCCGACAGAAGTCATGCCGCTGGAAATGGACGGAACGGCGATCAGTCACAGTCAAGGCGTGGTGTTTACTGATCTTTCTATCCGGCGTTATCGCATCGCCCGTCGAAAGTGTTGTCGGCTTGGGTCTTAAGTCGCTTACTGTGCAATGCCGATTTAGGAAATGAATACCTGCAGTGACATCCATCGACGAGTGTTGTAAGGCTACAAAGCTCACAAAGCTTCCCGGATCACTCTGGCCTTCAATCGTGACTATCTTCGTGCAGACCCAAGCCACGCCACGCTGGTCCAGTGGCTATAGCACTCGGCTAAATAATCCGAGGGCCGCCGAATCGCGCCCCGGCTTGGTGGCTGCATTTCTATGGAGGCGATCTGTTTACGCCCGTGTGCTGTGCGATTTCAGAGCACGTTAAAGAACCGATAAGGTGGTCGAAATTTCCGGAGCCCTTGACTACGGCGTCTCTTATAATCATATTGTGGTTCTGGGGCGTAAGAACCCCAACAAATGAATCGGTCAATCATGGAGACCCAGTTAACGGTTCACATGGCGTCCATTGTCTCTCGTCATCGAATTCAAACCAATTCCATCCAGACCTAAGAAGATTTTACGCCCAAAAGTCAGTGGGCACGGCGAAGCGGCTGGAAAGATGCCGCTAACGAAACGGTTCTTTTTCGCTGTACAGGCTGTGTTGTTCATGCTCGCCGGGCTATCGGAACCCTGCACTACCGGGAATGAAGTTGCGGCGACTACACTTGTCACTGCTAGCTACTGCCCATTGCCCTCATCGAATTTGGACAAGCTGGATACGCCCCCTTCGGAACAACGCATGTTCGTGACGTCATTGTTGGATCGCCCTTTTAAAGACAGGCTGCACAGTTGGTCCTTCAGTGGGCACGGCGAAGCGGCTGGAAAGATGCCGCTAACGAAACGGTTCTTTTTCGCTGTACAGGTTAGTTTTTCCCTTTCAAATCATAGGGCTGGAGATGAAATTTTACTTGTCATTGTGCCGTGCCCACGGACTTGTCTTAGTATTGTGTATGGCTGTTATTTTGTTTGCAAGGTATTGCTGTGTGGAGATGTCGAGCAAAACCCTGGACCAACTGTTGATGATATGTTTCAAGAGCTCTTGAAGGGACAAACTGATATCCGTGCAGAACTTGTAAGCCTTAGAGCACGTTTAGAGTCAACAGAATCATTAATAAGCACCTTTGGAGTGCGTCTGAATAATTTAGAGGCAAATGTAAAGCAACTACAGACTTGGCAGGGCGTTAGTGAATCGATACAGGAGTCTGTAGATTCCATTCAGCGGTCAATTGATAATCATCACTCTAAACTGGTTGACCTTTAGAATCGCAGTCGCAGGAACAATCTTCTTGTATTCGGTATTAGCACCGCTGACAGTGAATCTGAAGCAGAGCTACGTGAGAAGGTAGCGAAGGGCGTATTTCATGATCGATTAGGGGTGAATTGCACGTCTATTGCGAGGATTCACAGATTAGGCAAGCCGGTATCGAGCAGACGCCCTGTTATACTTTATTTCCAAGGTTATACGGAAAAGCAAGCTGTGTTGCATCAAGCCCGAAAGCTGAAGGGAACCAAAATTTATCTTCAAAACGATTACTGTCCTGATACGCTCCGCAAAAGAAAGCTGCTATGGGCAACCGCTAAGGCGGACAGAGAAAGCGGTAGCAAGGTTGCTCTTGTTCATGATAAGCTTCGCATTGATAACACCCTTTTCTGTTGGGATGACTCGTTTAACACACGTAGGAAAGTGTCACATGAGAGTGCCGTAGGGCATCCCAGCTAGCGCTTAGGGGAGCACCAACTTCGTTTGCTTTGCTTCAATGCACGCAGTATAAAAATAAAATTGAAAAGCTGGAAAATATTTTGCTCATGCACGATCCACATGTATGTGTGATAACAGAGTCTTGGTTACACGAAGCCATTGGTGATAGCGAGATAGTTCCACCTAACTACCAAATTTATCGATGTGATCGCGGTTCTCGTGGTGGTGGAGTGGCTGTCATCATCAAGCATGGCATTGATATATCTATTGCTGAGCGTTTTTCAGTGAGAGAGAGTCTGCTTTTGAAACTTTCATTTTTTGGTATGTCATTTTTTCTCTGTGCTGTTTATCGATGTCCTACTGCTGAGGATTCCTTTATGAGTGATTTGTATGATCAACTACTATGTCTACGAAGCAAAAATCTTATTTTAACGGGTGATTTCAACCTTCCAGCCATTAATTGGGATTATATAAATTATGGTACTCCTTCTTCAGCTGACACACTTCTAGACAATGTTTTCCCTTGGCCTTGAGCAAATGGTACGACACCCCACAAGGGGGAGTTCGATACTTGATCTACTATTTACAACGGAACTCTTTACAGGGGCGACTATCGCAGTTGAAACCGGTATTTCTGATCATAGATTAATATCCTTTGTTTGGGATATGTATGGTCAATGTAAATCAGCGACAACGCCAGTGGAAAGTGTAGTAAGAGATTTCAATCGAGCGGATGATGTTGCAGTAATTGATTATCTAGACACGTATCTCACCACATCTGTTAGCGATGTTGGTAGTGCCTGCAACGGTTCCGTGGTATTGTGGACTTCTGCACAAAAAACTTTGTACCGCTTAAGAGAATACGCAAGCGTTCACATAACCAATGGATAAACCGTGAGATTATACAGATCGAGAGAAAAATAAAAAGGTTGCGAAAAAAACACAAGACTAGTACGCAGCATTTTTCCGAACTCAAGAAAAATTGTTAGAGAGTGTTAGTAATGCTAGGCATCAATATTTTAATGACACACTACCGGAGTTCATCAAGTCGGATCCTGATAAATTTTGGCGCTACCTTAAACAAAGTAATGAAGAAGTTTCTAAAATACTAGTTGAGGAGGTCTCGATAACTGCTCCGGCACTAATTGCTGATCATTTTAATAAATACTTTCAGAGTGTCTTTTCTGAACCACAGTATTATGAACTGCGCGACCCGATACCTATAATCCCAGATGATGTTCTCATAACTCGTGAGGGTGTTCTGCAATGTTACTTAAGGTTAATCCTAAGAAATCGTCGGGGCCTGACGGCATTAGTAATTCATTCCTACGTCGCTATGCAGAACAAATTACTGACTTCCTTACTGCCCTGTTTAATGTATCACTCAAATGTGGTGAGATACCAGCCGATTGGCGTACAGCTCGTGTTGTGCCGATTTTTAAAAAAGGTGACCGCCATTCCTTGTCAAACTACCGTCCTGTTTCTATCACTAGTAGCTGCTGTAAAATGTTAGAGCATGTTGTTGCCAATTATGTTAACACATATTTATCAGAAAATAATATTTTGTCGTCATATCAACATGGTTTCCGAAAAAATATGTCTACGGTAACTCAGCTTGTGTCTACAGTGCATGAATTCGCACGGGTTCTAGATATATCTGGGCAGACTGATGTGTTCTTTTTAGATTTTAGTAAGGCCTTTGACAAGGTGCCTCATGGAAAACTTTTGTTTAAGCTCGAAAATATTGGGATTCCTTCGGGAATTGTCAAGTGGATTCAGGCGTATTTAAAAATCAGAAGTCAATTTGTTGAGGACAGGGGTTGTGCTTCTTCTTCTCTACGTGTTTCTTCCGGTGTGCCACAAGGTAGTGTGTTAGGCCCCTTATTATTCTTAATTTTGTTGATGATTTAGTTGATGTCGTACATAAGGACATATCTATTCGATTATTTGCGGACGATTGTGTTGTTTTTAAAGAAATATGTTGTGTAAATGACCACATGTTACTTCAGCAATCTCTTACAAGTATTGATGAATGGTGTCAAAACTGGGGAATGGAACTTAATAGTGACAAAACAGTTCTCATGAGGATAACAAGAAAGCGAGCTCCCAGCCTTTACACTTATTGTCTCCGCAATAACCCACTCAAAGATGTAGAAAAATACAAGTATCTAGGAATCACTTTGACGAAAACACTTGCATGGTCAGATCACATAACAAGCATATGCACGGCTGCACTTAGGAAACTGTGGTTTCTTAAAAGGAAACTTAAATCATCCACGAAGGAGACCAGATTATTGGCATACAACGCCTGTATTAGATCAAAGCTTGAATACGCCTCGGTTGTTTGGGACCCTCAATATAAAAAAGATATTGTCTTGATTGAAAAAGTTCAACGGAAAGCTGTCAGATTCATTTTTAGCAAATATAAAAGACATGATTCGCCAACACAACTTATGCAACTTAATGACATCCAAACATTGGAGTCTCGCAGGAAAATTAATCGGTTAACGTTTCTACACAAAATTCTTTCTGGTAAAGTTACAATAAGTCTGCCCAACTGTGTGAAACGTCTATCTTCTAGAAAAACAAGACATAACCATAAATATTCATGTGGCGCCTGTTTTGCTCGTACTACTGCTTTCAAAAATAGTTTTTCCCCCAGGACTATTGCTGACTGGAACTCCTTACCAATAAGTGCCTTTCAATCCGAAAGGATATTGGAAAAACAACTTGAAGCTTTTTTTGTCTAGTTTTGTTTGAATGATGTATGAATATGGCGTGTTGGCAGTGCCGAGTGAATTATTCGTAGACTTATGATGCGTATGAGTGTTTTGTTCATTGTTGATCTGCCGCAACACTGCTGGCCAAGAGCACTATAAGTCGTCTGATTATGTGCCGTGACAGTGTACAACTTTCATTTTTTTGTTGTTGCCCCTCCTGCTAGGGCCTAAGTATAGGCCTGCAGAACCTGTAAATAATAATAAATAATAAATAAAATAATATGATTCGACAGATGTCGTAGCGGGAGGCTGCGTGGTAGTTGAACCCGCGAGCTTCAGGTCAGTAGCACAGTGCCAAAACCACTAGACCACTGCGGAGTGGTTTAGCTGCTTTCTGCTGTTATTGCCGACTGGTAAATCACAGCTCCTGCAGGTGGCGCAAGGAGTTTCATAAAATCTCGATGTATGTGTCTGTGACAAAAATTCCGAGACATTCTGCTTAGTTTAAGGTGGATGACCGTCGAAGATGTGGTATTACCTGACCCTATTGGCCATTGTGACGTAGCCTTCACGACTCATTATGCACTACATGAAGTGGACGACACAAGCACGGTGAAATGAATAACGCCTTTGGCTCGCTTTCTGCACTTTTGAGTCACCGATTCGAATATTCTTGGTTTCATTCATCAGCAGTGATGTCGCATGAAGGTTGGAGATACTGCGGAGACAATCCCAAGTGTTCACTTAATCAACATTGTAACGAAAATATTCATATCAAGACTATCGAGAGATTTAGATCCAATACCGTCAACAAAGGACCTTGCACCGAACACTTCAGTAACTTTTGGTTCATGATACCCGACGCAGTCGTAAAGATGATAGACTCATTCAGGTTCGTGGAAGAACCGTATGTGTACTTACCCTTCAAACTTATCGGTGATTTGGGGTACGATCCAGATATGAATAAATGTCTCCTGGAGTCAAAAACATTAATTGCAAGAGCGTGTCTATCTAAAAAAAAATGAAAATACATGTACTGAGAACAACAAGATCATTCGCAGTATATGAAGCAGAGTCGTGGAATGACCACGGTTTTCTCAGTCTATCAGGCAAAGAAAATAGCGTTTGAGGAGGGAAACGAAGTGCTAACGCTTTGACACTTCGAGCGGGTGCTTCGGTTGGTCGCTATGTGCTCTTATTCAACGTTTCTCCTAGCTTTGGTTTGCGAGCAAGTAACCGGTCCTTAATAATGTCCGTTGCATGCTCTTTCACCTAACAAGCAGCGACATCTGCTAACCTGTGAGGGACTCCAGCCAAGAGATGTGGCTACCTTGTAGGAGCTACGTTGCACACGATATCCACCCCCGGACTGCGGCTAGATTTGCACGGCTGCGAATCGTCAACGCGCAGCACGTGCTATACAACAGTAGTGTAGGTTTTATATTTCACCCCTCGTTCACTATCTGTAGCCCAACACACGTCTACACACGCGATAAAAACTTACATCGAGTAGTCTTGTACGGCACGCCCCTTTTTTTTATTGATATAAGAAGAAATGGAGGAGTTGCTGTCGCCATCGTCCAGCGACGGCTATACCCCTTTTCGCTTAGGTGCTGTAACATGAAAGTATAATAATAATAATAATAATAATAATATAATAATAATAAGGAAAAGAAGAAGGCTATAACTGTCTGTACAACGCCTCCTGTATTTTTTTCCATAATAAGGCGTAGGTCTGTAACATGGCCCGGTTGCTTGGCAGGAATACGCGAAAGAATCATGCTACCCCTTCGTTACTAACAAATACTGATGCCAAATTTATGTGCAGCATGAAGGTGCGATCTCTGTCGTCTGTGATAGGACGGACATGAGCGAAGGCTTTCATAACGCTGAGAGAATCCTGACAATGTTCGCGCAAAGAAAAAAAATTGACAGATCCCCCTGCAGTGGGAATCAAGGACACGCGAAGCACGCATCAGGAACGTAAAATGGATTTGCATTGTTGTCTCGCTATACCGAGTTTGGTACATATGAAGTTAACCAAACGGCCACAAGAGCACCAAGACTGTGGCATGAAAACCATGCCGCTCATACACGCATGTCACGATTCTAACGTTATGACTTGTCATTTACGTTCGTCATGCAGTCGTGGTTGTGCCACAGGAATTTTCGTATACATCCCATTAACGAAACGAGTGGCATGTAGATAATGCCGCTCATGACATGCATGTCACGATTTTCATGTTATGACCTGTCATATGTGATCGTCAGGCAGTCATGTTGTGCCATACTAATTTTCGCATACATCCCATTAGCGAAACGCCAGGAGAGCGCCAAGACCGTGGCATGTAAATCATGCCGCTCATGACATGCATGTCATGTTTTCATGTTATGACCTGTCATTTATGTTCGTCATGTAGTCATGTTGTGGCATACCAATTTTCGTAACATACCATTAGCGAAACGGCCAGGAGAGCACAAAATCGTAGGTGGCTAGATAGATAGATAGATAGATAGATAGATAGATAGATAGATAATAGATAGATAGATAGATAGATAGATAGATAGATAGATAGATACGCTCAATGTCGCCGAAGTTCGCTAAGAAATGCTTCGCATTTAAAAAAATTACAGCATATCCACGGAGTGAATGATGATGAGTGGGCGAAGCTCGAGAGGTTCATCGTAGATCGTGCCGAGTTCCGGATTAATTTAGTTAACGCGCACGCTACGAATCATCATGGTTCAACTATGCACAAGTGAAATCTCCCACCGGCACTTCATTGCAAGTCAAGATCCAGTGCCTTTATATATATATATATATATTATATATATATATATATATATATATTATATATATATATATATATATATATATGTTAGATCAAACCTTGAATACGCTTGCTCAATATGGGACCCTGTTCATGCCACTCTAAAAAACACAATAGAAAACGTATACAAAGCCGAGCTGCCCGCTTCATTCTTAACATTACCATCGAACGGCTAGCGTTACTGATATGAAACGAACACTTGGCATTCCCCTCCTTCTTCTCGCAGGAAATTATCTCGTCTTTGCCTCTTTCAAAAGATTTACTATCACAATGACGAGCTGAAGTCCCGATACATTGCACCACCATCTTATATCTCCCCACGTGTCGATCATCCTTTCAAAGTTCATGTACCGTCACAGCGCACAGTCCCTATTCATTTTTACCAAGAACATGCCACGAGTGGAATCGCCTGCCTGCGTCACTAGTCGCTATCAGAGACACAGATCGTTTCCGCAAAGCACTAACAACACATTATAAACCTGCATCAATTTGTCTCACTACCGCATTTGCTATTTGTTGTTGGATACCATTTATTTCTATCCCAGGCATTTCCTTTCTCAACATTTCATTATGTTGCTTTGTTACTTTTTGCTGGTGCTTTTGCCATCCCTGTAAATCGATAGATTATCTTTCCTGCCTCTACCTGTATAATATTTTTTGCATCGCTATTTACGCACGAAAGTACATCAATCTATTCTGGTCTAGTGTACATTGTCATTCACTGTTACCGCTACTGTCATTTTGATCTTGCGTGCTTTTTTTGTTTTTTTTTTTGCCAGCTGATGTATAAGCATACCTTGTTTGTTACCATTTGTGTTCTTTTGCTTAGAGTGCCATACTTGCTTTCAATGTAATATTGTTTTTTCCTCTACTATTTTTGTATTACACTTAATTATTGTGTACTGTATTGATTCACTTTAGCCCCTCCCCTCTACAATGCTTCTTGTAAGCCCTGAGGGTATCAATAAATAATAAATAAATGAATGAATAATAAATAAATAAATAAATAATAAACAAATAAATAAATAAATGGGGGTTGCCGGTGAACGCTTCTCCAACGCGCGCAGTCGGTATTTCTCAAATCAAGAGACTCGCTAGGAGACGCTGCCTGCGCCAACGTTGTCTCTCGCGGGTGAGGCGCGTTCTCCTTCTTTGCGAGCTGCTACAGCGTTCATCTAAGAAAGAGCGTTTCCATAGCCAACGCGCGCCTTTCGCTCTCTCTCTGTCTCTCTCTCTCTCTCACAAGACAGCAGAGGCACGCGCCTGGAGGCACGCGCCGAGGGCAAGCGCGTGCCTCGGGTTTCGCCTGACGCGGGTTACGCCTGACGACTGACGCGTGACAAGGTTAGACTAAGAGGAGCTTCGCCCCTAATACAGCTCAGCTTGAATAAATGACGAGGTTTGACAAGTGAAGTCCACGTCACAATTATGAGACACGCGGTAGTAAGACAGTGCTCACTAATTATCACTAAATGGCGATTTTAGCGTTCGTTTTAACTACAGGTGTACTGTCTTTCTTGCATTTCGCCCCGTCGACATAAGTGCGGTCGCCGTAGGCAGAAATCCAGCGTGCGTCCTCGTAGAGTTACTGTATATTTATGCTAGCATAAAGAGTTGCGCGTCTGTTTTCCAAACGCCGCCAGCTGCGAAGCAACCGAGCATTGCAGAGAAGGTGGCGTTCAGGCCACTTTTGTGCTTCTCGGCGCCGCCGCAGCGGAACTTTTGCTTGCGTTGGAGCGCGTTCCGAGCATTGATTTCAAGACGCGCATGTTGCGGGACAACTCGAAGTGCTGAGAAAGTGGTATTTTATTTACGTTTTCCCAGTGGCCAGAGATTAGCCCTGCAGCATTTCTGTCGGAACCGGCTTGTTACGGCTGGATTTCGCTTGTACGACAAGCGATCATTTCTAGATTCCAATAACCGAGTGACCGACCATGTAACCCATCGCGCGACGGCCCATTTCGTATCGCGTCGCGTTCGCGCGGAAAATCGTATACATGCGTTTCGGCTTAAAAACTGCTCAGTGGGGACACTAACCACTAAGGAAAATTGCTGCATTTGGCCGGTGCGCCTGGAATAACCAATGTGTACATACGCTGTCAAGTCAAAAATTGCGAGGAGTGAAGCACGCACACACACCTGACAACATCCTATCGTTCTGCTCTCGTACCGCGTGTTAAAAAGAGCAACGCCTTTAATGTCTCGTCACTACGCTGTCGCTGCGTTTTAATTTGCTATTAGGTTTCAAAGCGGTCTACGAGCGTTGGAAAACTGCCCATGCTCGGTCGGGGATGCCGCCTGCAAAAACTGAGCGTGGCTTCGCCGCATACCTTTGGTTGCTTGCTGGCCAAGATGGCGGACTTACGCGCAACTCTGCTACGGTAGCATATACAGTAACTCTACGTTCTCGCGGTCTCAGCGCCACCACAGTGATTACTGAGTTACCTAGTCGGGTAGCACATAAATTAACAGTTACTTACGAATCGAAAATTCCATGCTGCTTCCATTCCTTCTGGCACCCATGCTCTGTCATGTTGGGGTACTGCCAGTGACACTCCTTATGCATTATTCCTGATTCCCCTCCAGGGATCTCCATGATTGCGAAAATGTTCCTCGCGTACTCGAAATCTGTTGTGCTGACGGTGACGTTCCTGGCAGTGTGATTCCATTGACTTCATACTGCACATAATAGCGAGGAGGTAAGCCTTATGTGATAACAACACAGTAAGTCGGATGCGAAGTGCCCAAGTTTCATTTAGGTGCAATACAATTGACATCAGCTCAAATTACGCTGGGTGCGATTGGCACCGGTTCGTACTACGGCTGATCAC
>CM023490.1:88112407-88169596 GCA_013339685.2 Hyalomma asiaticum | reverse complement strand
CTGGCTTGTCATAAATTATTGCATCACCGAGGAGAACATATACTGAAAATTTGTTTGAGATCAGTGGACATGAAAAATCGCCGGAGTTGCCTTTTAACGTACATTGATGTCGCACAGTACACTGGCCTCAACATTTCCCCTCTGGAATTCGATCCCCGACACTCGGATCAGCAAATGAGTGCCATGATCACTAGACCACCGCGACTGGGCAGTGCTTGCGTGTGTTACGCGCCGTCAGAGCATGTGATGAACACTGCATGTGTTCTGGTAGCACTTGGCATGCGTTTGTCCAACTTTCCTTGATTATGTAGAAATTCTTCAAAGGACGACGCTCATGATACGCACATCAGTGGACCGTAGCCTGCATTTCTCTTCGATAAAAGATGTCTATGATGTGGTATGTTACATCCTAACGTGAGCTACCGTCGCCACCGTGCTGTCAAGTTTCCTGGTCGGTTAGCCCCGTCAAGAACACACCGACTCATGCACTGAGCACAAAGAAGTTCATCTTATCAACACTTTGCTGAATTCCGGACGATTTGAAATAGCCAGTCTCCTCGCTCAGATGACACCGATATCCACAATGCTTAGGATCTGCAGGATTTTTTTTTTCTGAAGAAATGTTCCCTCTGTCATTTCTAACCTGCCCATCCGTAATGCCCTATCTTGAGATATCTTGCAAGTTTAATTTACAAAATGAGGTCGTCTTAGCCATTCAACGAGAATACCGCGTCTTCCGTGGGCCGATATGTTTGCGCCATCTCGAGGCGAGTATGTTTGTTAGGGCCAAATATTGGTTTTCGAAAGCTATAGAAATACGAAATGATTTTCGGGAAGGCGGCAATGCATTTTATCGCGTTAATTCCAAGCGGTGTCCTTGGTGGAAGTTGTCTGCACCTGGACAGTTGTCCTCGGCCAGGAGCTTTTCGTCGTGTGTAGAGCAGCCAGTAATCTGACAAAACTTTCAGGGGCAAAGCTTCTTAAGGCGTAGGCCTGTCTGCCGTTGCCGTCGTAGCTAATGTCGCTAGATATTTTTTTCCGTCTAGGGACTTTAGTCGTAGCCACCTCGTGTAGTTCGCGCTCGCCCTCGGCCCTTGCCTCTCGGCGCGCGAGCTCTCTTCCATCTGCTGTCTTGTGTGAGAGAGAGAGACAGAGAGAGAGAGAGGGGGCGAAAGGCGCGCGTTGACTGTGGAAACGCTCTTTCTTCGATGAACGCGCTACCAGCTCGCAAAGAAGAACGCGCCCTCATCCGCGAGAGAAACGTTGACGCAGGCAGCGTCTTCTAGCGAGTTTCTTGATTGAAAAATGCTGACTGCTCGCGCTGGAGAACCGTTCACCGGCCACCCATATGTATATACATAGGCACTGGATCTTGACTTGCAATGAAGTGCCGGTGGGAGATTTCACTTGCGCATAGTTGAACCATGAGGATTCGTAGCGTGCGCGTTAACTAAATTAATCTGGAACTCGGCACGATCTACGATGAACCTCCCGACCTTCGCCCACTCATCATCATTCACTCCGTGGATACGCTGTAATTTTTTTGAATATACAGTAGAACCCCGCTGTTACGTTCCCGGCTGCTGCGTGAGAAACGTACCAGCGGGGTTCTACTATATATCTAACTTTATGCTTACTTTTTTCTTCCTCGCCCTCCCAGGCACCAGAAGCGTAGGGAGCGCCACAGAAGGACATTGCCTTCAGGTCCGAGCATTCGTCATCATCATGGCGGGCCTCGAGCGTCTGGTGGCAGGATGGTGCAGCGAGCAGCGCGTACCGTGCAACACAAGCGAGGACAACAAATGTACACTACTTGTCCACCGAACAGACATAAACAGAATCCTCCTAGAAGCGGGACTCGAAATTCGGGAGGACCACAGACACGCTGGCGGCGTCCGCATGGCAGTCACTCGGATACCAGTATGCAACAGCCCCGTCTGGGACAAACCCGGTGCGTGGCTCAAAAACGCGTCTCTGAAGCTCGTCAGTTCGCTGATCTTCCAGCACAGCTGCTTCACGACGATAGAAATGTACCACAACTTTCCCTGGTCCCACGAGATGCGTCAGGGCCTGAGCCGCCAGAAGGCGCTGAAGAGCTTCACGGTACACCTGGTGCTGCGAGGCGGTGAGGATCGAGATGATCCTTATGACAAGTTCGACATTCTCTCCTATCTCCCTTCACCAGCTGTCGAGCTAGTCTTCGAGTCGGCACGCTCTGCGTTCCAGGTGTCAGCGGCACCGATTTGTGGCCTGATTGCAGAGGAAATCCTGATGTACGTCACGACACTCCGCGCAGAGAATTTGAGACTGAACGTAAGGGACGCGCATGCGTTCCTTTCTGCGCTGATGGACAACGACAGCGTCACCGACCTCGGCGTTCACGCGTGCGTGTACGCAGGTGATCCTATTGATGCAGGTGGAATGTTCACGAGTTATCTCAACGAGAGGCGGGGAGCCCTGCGAAAGATAACACTGACTGACTCCGTTAGTTGTGGAGACGAAGTACTGTGGATGAAGATGATTCCTGTACTCAGTGAAATGACGGAATTAGAGGAATTGGACGTGAACGTGAGCATGGACCTCAAAATCTAGTAAGTAACCAAGTACTTCCAGCTTCCACATAAGTACTTCCAGCTTCCACGTTAGTATATATGGGTGCTCTGCGCGCATGCTATGTTTGTGTGTCACTAAACAAGTAAGTCGCCATATTAAAATCACTCTCGAACGCGATAGCTGTATACGTAAGTTTAGATGTTTTCTTTTACGTCCGCAGATTTGGAAAACCTCTCGGTGGCTCTTCAAAGACCGTGTAATAATCACATTTGTCGGATTTTAATGGTAACTACCGCACTTTTGTAACACATGCCTAATATATGCTATTTTGCTATTATTTCTAACAATACCGCGACAATGTGAATATACAGGCAGAATAACTGAAGCATTTCATGCTTCTATGTTCCACATAGAATGATTTAAACTCCAACTTTGAGGGTCGAGAGGCCATTGCTGTCTTTGCTCCACGCTTTTTAACTGTTTTCTCTACCACCGCCGGGTCACTGCGTTACTCATTAGTTTTATATGTGGACCAAGTAAAACTCACCCTAGTGTTGCATTTGTAACATGGCTTCCATATTAGCGGATGACATACTTATTAACACGATGTATGACAGAATAAATGCTGAAGGGGGTGGAAGGATAAACGCAGCTAAGGCAGGAGAAACTGTGGAGACATCTTAGATACTTGGAGCAGCCACACTCTAAACGAGGCATCGCGTAAGAACATCAGAGAGCAGTCGGATAGAGTGGAACTGGGACATTCATTCGTAAAAGCACTGACGGTGAAGTGTCAAGCAGGAATACAAGGAACGTTCATGGCCAAAAAGGGGGAAGTGGTACTGGTTGGTTTTATGTACTTGTGGGCAGGATGAAATAACAAAAAGGAAAACGAATGGCAAAGTACATGGCAAGTGACATTAATGAGCTGCGAGAACGGTGCGAGATGTTTACACTGGAGAGATACGAATGCGCACTTGGAAGATATGCCGATGGATATGGGTGCCGATGGATATGTGTGAGGGCCACAAAACTTGAGAGGTGAGAAGTCTGCAGTCGACGATAGACTGCACATTATTGTTTATTGCAGCAGGTCAATGTGCATTTGCGTTAGAAGGGGAGAAAGAAATGGAACATGTATGAGAACCATGACGTAAGATAAATTTAAAGACCCACGAAACTGCTGTCGAACCAGTCTATCAAACTGAAAAGCAGCGCAGTGGCTCCACTGAAACAGGAATTGGAAAGGGAGGACAAGTGTTCCTAGCGGGGCGTCCGACAGTTCCCGAGGTCAGGGATAGAAGTATCTGCTACCACTAATAAGGTAGTGCGAAATGGAACCCCAACGGGTGGAGGTTAAGCAGGATAATCGCGATACACGAGGGAAAGAGGGCAAAGCTAGCACGTACAACTACCGCCTAATGAAGGTGAGATGAGTGGCTTACAGGCGTGTGATGCAGATCACAAAGAAAATACTGCAGGCATGGGTGGACGACGGAAGAGTGCTGGCAAAATCGCAAGATGGGTTCCGCAAGACAAAGCAGGTTAGACCCGTTCTCGTTAGCGCAGTGTGTTTAAATAGCACAAAAGGAGCAGGCCATTATGGCTGACATTTCTGGCTATCAAGGGAGCTTATGACATTGTAACAGAAGAGCAGCTGTGGGATATGTTATACTTGCGCTAGAAGTTCTTAGATGGAGTAGCTTATTCTTAAAAGATAACTTTGTCCTGAAGAACGCTACCATTCAAGGCGGTAGAGCATCGGGCCGCCCCACGTCGGGTCGAGTACGTGGGCCAAGCCACATCGCTGGTTCTTCTGAGAAGTACGAGGAAGCAAAGCGCAAATAATGAATTGTGTGCGCGCCAAACTTGCTACCCTACGCTAGGGGAAGGGATAAAGCGGTAAAGCCGAATGGAAGCTAAAAACAAGGGCCGTTACAAAAATTTAACTAGATGGTTTGAGCTAGAGCTAGCTAACGTAAGAGTGGAGGCCTGCATGAAAAAAAATTGGCCGCGTATCTCCGTGCTTCGCTGCAAATGTCGTCGAAAGACGATAGTCCGGCCGTACTACATGAGTTCCGGTTCATCTGCGGTTCGGCACGAGCTTCGGGGGTCTGTTCAGCCGCCGGGTACGCTCGCTTAGCCTCTCGGTCAGTGATAATTCGCGCATCGCGCACCTCGTCTGTTTCCTGTTGCCTCCGGGCGCGCCTCGATTCACGATCTTTCGCTAGCCGCTGGGCTCGTTGCTCTGTCGTTTCCTGGGCACGCTTGAGACGACGGGCATCGGCACGCCGGCGCTTCTCCGCTGCAATCTGCTCGTCGGTCTTTTCCCTGCATGTCTTGTAGAGTGTGCTCTATATCATCAAACGGCCATTTATGTTTTGTCTTGCCTCAGACAGCACTCCGTCTGTGTTGAATCGGCCGCATGTCGCTCTCATTGATGAAATGGAGGCAGCGCTGCGTGAGATATGGACGCCATCTGGCCATGATATCGGGAAACGCAAGAAGCTTGTGTAGTACGCAGAGCTACTGGTACGTGGCAGCACTGCGTCGTTTTACCGAAGCATAGGAAACGTCCGCTTTTTCGTTCATTGCGTCGCATTGTAGACGCAGAGTAAAAACACTACGGTCTTTAGAATTACATATCCATGCATTTTCTCAAATAAAGGAATACACCGCCCAATACTCGCGTATTGATGCTGCGCCTCAGATATGCGTAATATTTGCTTTTTGGTCGACTGTGTTCACAAGTATGAACGCAGCCACCAGTTCAAGGTAGGTGGTCGTTAAGGGGTTAAACTTTCGCCATTCTACTGAATCGAAAAGCAGGGCAGACACACACCGACAGACAGACCAAAATTTCTGCGTTGAAGTATCCTAAGAGAGACTATCGTCTTTCAAAAAGGAAAATACCCAAACCTACGGGCAGGGGCGATCGAGTGGTGTACATGCGTAAACATCTTCATAGTGGTGACGCTCATAGCACACCCATTCATGCACCCTGTGAAGGGGCTGCATCTTCCCTGCTATGTTTTTCCCCTAACCTGGTCGGCACGTTTCATGTCTGCTTGACTCTCTTCACTCGTTAGCGGTAACTTTCATTTGCGCATTTAAAAGGTGTCTTGCACTTGCTTTCACAGCGCTCGTGTGTCCGGAGCTTTCGCAAGTGTTGCACATCAATGCAAGAAACTGCAACGGCTCCGGCTGCCTTCTCCAGCACGAATCCACCAAATGCCGTTGCCTCGGCTCGGTGATGAAGAGTGGATGGCCCCCTGGCTCCGTGCTCTAGAGGAGACCCGCACATTACGCGAGTTGCGCATCTGCCATTCAGGCATGACCGAAGCGCAGTGCCGAAGTCTGTTCGTTGCCATCGCGGGCAAAGTTACACTGCACAAGGTGGTAATTGAAGATCGTGCGGATCGCCTTGATCTAGCGAAGCTGTCCCAACAGATCCAGGAGCTCGGAATCGGCGATCGCGTTCGCTTCCGCCATCTCGCCATCGAGTCCCGGAATTCGTCCTCTTTGTCGAAACAGCCCGGGCTTTCATCTCTCGCTTTCGACACTCTCGGAGTCAAGGCGCGCGTGTGGTGCGACATTAAACCTACGCTGGAGTGCTGCGAAATTTTCAGCCGCCGCGGAACCATGACCACGTTCGATGTCCACTGCGACCTGTTCGGTCATCCTGCCTTCGGTGACCTGCTGTCCTGGCTGGGCGAGTGTTCCACGCTGACGGACGTGACGATCGAGCGCTTCATTCACGATGACAGCTATAAGTGCCAGCGGTGCGCCGACATGTGTACCGCGCTGGTCTCGGCCCTGGCGCTGAACAGCAACATCGCCGGGCTCAATTTCGTCTCCCTCAAACTGGAAGCTGGACACCTGCTGAGGCTCTGCGAAAGCGCCCACGCGTATCGAAGCCTCACTGAGATCAACGTGATTCCGGCTTGCATGGAATTCGAAGCGTGCCGCAAGGAGAAGCAAAGGCGATGGGACGAAGGGTACCATGCTGCCGCCGTGCAGGTAAGACTCATCGTGTTTTGGGTTTCCTCCTTAAGCCTAGATAAGCATGAGAGTCAAGATGAGAGTCAAGACACTAAACTGAACCAGTAAACTAATTTGTGCTGATAGATCGTCTAAGTACTCCACTGCCGTTCACCTCACAATCAATGGTGCAATATTAGGAGAGAAAATATACGTGTTACATTTTCTTTTTCGAACTTCGCTCCGATACCTCTGCTCCTCAACGCAAGCATGGCGACACGGTTTCACTCATGTTTCATACTTTTGCCACAAAGGCACAGTAGAATTTCACGAAATTAGGTTACGTTAGTTGTCGGGCCACATGAAAACACGGTGCATTCTATTTTTACCGGTTAATAATGTCGGTTTTACCAGGCGCCTTCATAAATCTGACCTTAGAGCAAGCTGGTGTGGTAACCTCAAGGCGACATCGCCATTTCTGTTATCTTTATGGGCGTTTTCTCGCTTTTGGTGTTGTGAAAGAGGGATTTACTCCTACGAGAGTAAATTTTGCTCATTAGCATCCCTCTAAGCCTAGAGAGGCTGGCAGAATAAGATTAAGGCTTGAAAAGCCAAGTGATCTGCCATGCGATTAAAGTCAGGTCTCGATAAAAGCCGTCACTAAGGAATGCGGTTTCTTCAGACTTTGCTCCACTATCGTGCGAATCTGGCCTCATTTTGCTTTGTTTTTTTTTTTTTGCTTGCAGTGCATGCGTATTTATATGCCTCTCTACAAAACGCGGTTTACAGCTGCAGGAAGCTGCGCGTCAAAACGCCTCTCGGATCAGGGCTGCGGTGAGGTTCATCCTGCGCCAAGACATGGCCGATGACGCGACAGTCATTGCTCTCGAAGAACTGCGCAACCATCCACGGCTGCTGGAACAAGTGCGAGACGAGGCCAACGTGACCGACGCAGAGGCCGCAGCGATGGTCAGGGACGCTGCCTCGGGTGTGCGGCGATGAGCGATCAGGGAGCGAGAGAGTGTGCTTTGATCCCGCAACGGCCAGGAACCTCGCAGACCTTCGACTAGTCCTTGGTGAGCCCGTGGCACATTCGCCAATGCTTCAAGGTGGCGGACATAGCGTCAATTTCGCCGCTTGCTTTTTTGTGTGTGTGTGTGTGCTTGTCGCTACTTTGAAGATGTCGGCCGGTGTCTTGCGGAACCGTGCGTGCACGGAGACGCTTTTTCTTGCATTTTCCATGTCTGGCGTGCCAAACGTATATTGCCTGCCAGTAGTAATCTTATTCAAACCTTCGTTACAAAGATCGACATTTTGTCTTTCTTTTGCTGGGTACATGTCCTAAATATATAGGATAAATATCTGTTGTTAAATAATCACCTTTGCTTGTGATTCCCGTGAATTTGTGCTTTCGGTGTCAGATGTGTTGCTTATTTTATTGCTCTTGCACAAGACGGCTCGCGGCTTTTTTAGCGCTGTTTGTACATTTTAGTGATTTAAAGTTCATCGCCCACCAGTAAACATAAATGTCATTGATCGATTGACTGTACTCGCCCACGTGAAAAATAATTTTTATTTATTTATTTATTTATTTATTTATTTATTTGTTTATTTATTTATTTATTTATTTATTTATTTATTTATTTATTTATTTATTTATTTATTTATTTATTTTTAACCATGTATAGACACAACTAAGCCCTGCCTTCGCACGAGTACGAGACATCATGCGTGGCATCATTACAACCGCAGAAAGTGCCTTTCCTTTTATCTTTGAAGACCGTTATCAAACGCACAATCAGTGCGTCGGAACATCAGTGCTGATCATAATCGCCAGTGCTCTTTTAGTGTCCAACCTTTAACAAGTACAGACGATCAACTCATGCACGTAACAAATATTGTGAACCAATGTTGATTTGGTTCGCTATCATCGGCAAATCATTAAAACTAGTGCCTGATGTTTTCGTAGTCTTCCTTAATTTCGGCAGACGGCCCTTATGAAATGTTTCCGTTCACTCACAGTGAAAGAGCGCGTTAAAGAGATTAAATCTAAGAGAGCTGACATTAAGAAGCATAAATTAGTGACAGAGTGCGCCTCAGGCACGTTCAGGTCGCGTTTGAAGAGTCCGAAAAGTAAATTATGCGAAAACACGTGCGCGCATACAAGTCTGAAAAAAAAAAGAAAATGAGCGTGGTGCTTGTCTGGTGCTATAACAAACTTCAGTAGCATCGCATCACATAAATCGCATCCAACGTATCCGATCATACAAGCTTTCCGAACACAGAAATAATAATGAATGCTATAACGATACCATGGACTGCTGGGATGATTCATGGTTCGCCTTCAAACAGAAACAGCGCGGAGGTGAGCACGTCTTCTTTGCGCTGTTCCCCAATTCCTTTCCCCAGTTCTGAAGCTCTACTCGCGGTTCCGAGGCGCTACTCGCCAGTGTTCTTGCAACAAACGTCTCAACTGTGCAGTCTGCTCTAAGAGTGATGATTAGATCGGCGAGCCCTTGAAAAAGCAGTACAAGCGTCCACCCTTCCTGGAGCATTGTGCTTCAGCTTTCCCTATTCAGATGTGTACGGGCCTCAGCTTTGTGGCGTGGCCGGGCCTGATGCTTGCGTAAGGCGGGCCAGAGGTGTTTTGAAGACGGGCCGCCCAGGCCTAGGCCCTGCCCTGCCCGACTCGATCAGGAATGCAATGGTAACGTGCACGGCAACAGGAAATGGAAGCGTATATCCGTTACGACAAAAAAGAACAAGCAAAAACACGTCGTTCTTGCTGTTAGCTTAGCTTAACCGTTGAAATCAAAACTCCTCGTAGAAGGTCATACACAAATTGCTGTGTAGAGATAAAAAAGGTTCCCGATGGGTTCTTGGCTCTGTTGTGTGCGTTGTTCCTACAACATGTATCCTGCAGCACTCAACTCATTCTCACGGCTGATTCTTGGTTGTAGCTGTAATTAGCCAGGCCTTTTTTGCAAGTTTGTCAAGTCTCAACTGCTTTCTTTTCTTTTCCAAAACTTCTAAATGTCCCATTCAGCGCACACCCTGAACGATTCTGCCCGCAAGTAGCTGCTAATTTCATTCTGATCATAACCTGTGACGTCACGAAGTCGTAGAATTTGAGTTTTCATGCATGCATGCGTCACGAATGCGTGTGTCGCTTCTTCAAATGGCTCCAGGAAAGCTATCTAATTCCTTGTAATACTTTTGTTGATGGCTTCTGCGGCGGCAGGACTGCGTATCAAGCAGCTCTTCCATACCTTCGAATTACGCGAGCACAAACCTGAGCACCGCGAGTTTTGTGTCCTTGTTGGCCCTTCGAAAACACTGCGCCACTGAGTTGACAGACTGATCCACTTTGTTGGAAGTACGTAAAACCTCAAAAATGAACCTTGTTTCATGAATCTGATGATACATTTTACCTTCCGCGAGCTTTTACGGAATGACGGGGCCACCTCTACAACGTTTTCCACGGGCAATTGTTGTTCAGGGCAGTGGTCAGCAAACGGCGCTCAGTCGGTGATAGGGGTGCAAAGCGCAGAAAATATTAGCGCCTTAGTCTGTGACAAATGTAGCCTTGGTCAAGGCATTACTACTGACCCGAAGTTTGCCAAAGCGACGCTATAGTGAGAATTGCTGGTACACTGTAGCAAAGCGACCGCTCTTTCCGTATGTTGTAGCCATTTTTCTTCCCGTTTGGGAAGCCACTTTTCAAGAGCGCGTGCGCTTGCAGCTTCCGTTCTTCATCAACGTAATGAACGATCTTTCCACAACTATTTACCTAGATGTCTGTTGTGGTCGTGCATCGGCACTCGTTTATGGCTGACACGATTTCAGGCATGAGCTCACCGTGTTTGCGTGTGTATACCTCTCGTGTTTGCGTTAGGCGCGTGCCGCGATCGTATACGCTTGTTGCTGTATTTCTTCACATATGAAACACCACGTCCGCTTCTTCGAGGCGAGGTGTACCAACCACGCACAAATTCGGAGGCATTTCTACGTCTTACAGAACACTTCACGACTGCCAGGACTACGTTACCACTCCATTCAAGACACTTCACAGCGACTCAAGCTCCATTTAGTTAAGCCCTTCATTAATGAATGGAAAACATCTAATCATCGAGAACGTTATATTTAGGTTATATGGGGCCGCCTACCAATACGGCACACGTATCTCGCACACTGCTCAGAAACGAACAACACCGAACATGCTAAAAGGCCACGAACCACTAACAGTCATGCATATCCTACTCATATGCCCTTATATCGCAACACAAAGACGGATACATTTTGGCGAGTTATACAGCCATCATATACCCTTGCACCCCAGTCTGATCCTAGATGACACAATTGTTCCATTGAGTAATGTTCTCAGTTTCCTAAAGGCAACTAGCTTTTTAGGCGAACTGAAATCGTGTAACCATAACTAATAAGTACATAAAGACTTGTGACTGGCGCAGCATAGCCTGTGGTGCTCTTGCGTCATCAAACCTGAACTAACCAATCAACTTCACAGCTACCACTTCTGTCATACAAACATCTCAAACCGCATTCGTGCTGGGGCTGGGAAGAATGAAGTAGCAAAATTTTCTCAGGTTAACAAAATTCCATAGTTAATTTCTGAGCATAATTGAGCATGCCAAGGGCACGTGGTGGTGATCACAGAATCAAAAACAAGAATCAAGAGAACAGGATGAGCAACAAAACTATGGCTAACATGCTGGGAAGCGTCACTCTTAACCAGCGTCGCTCTCGGCCTACGCAAAGGCGGTAACGGAGTCCCACCTTTGTGAATGCGAAAAAGTGTTGTGCCTTGATTGACGTTTGCCTGAGACGGTTGGAGGTCGTACAAACAACAAACATGCTGTTATACAAAGCTTCCCTGTGCCCACCCGCTAGAGCCTCTTAGGAAGTCGCAGAGGCGCCCCCAGGCTTTACTGCTCTCGAATGAAGAGCAGCGCGTGTGATAGCCGTCTAGGTGTAAAACCTTTCGCAAGCGCCGTTCGAATGTGAAGGCCGCGATAACAGATATAATCACTTCCTTTGAAGGGCAAAAGTGGACTGTTGTCTCCTTAATGACCAAGACTGCGGACGGTCTCAGGCGGTCTCGGTCATTAAGTGCAGAACAAAGGCGCATGCATTTCAGGACGGTCCCTTGTTGCAAGTGAGTGTGCGTGTGTTCGTCGGCTTTGCGAAAGGTACACTGTATCATACTGATTGTTACTTTCCTGTTCGTGTCTCCCATTTATATTTCTCTTTGCAACACTAAAAGAAGTCTGCACTGCAGCTTGGTGACCTATTCTGCAAGCGCTCAGCTTGGTTGCAAAAATGACGAGGAAAGGCATTTGCGTGCCCTTCGGCTGGGGAACGTCCTGATCCTGTTCTGTAGAATCACTTTTGTGGAACGTCGTGATCGACAGTTCGTCATCCATGCGTATGCGTCGAGATGTTACCATTCCGGCTTATGCTGACGTTGCTTGTGGTCGTTCTAATACCGGCTCCCACGCGCGACGCCCACGGCCTCCTTGCGCCCGACGTTCTACGATGGATTAAGCTGGGCTCGTTTGGTCAGTCTATTTAAACCACGACGCAGAAGTTCTGCGTCTTATTTTCCCATGGCACTGGAGGCACAGAGCGTGTTCATCCTACCGTGAGGCTACATCGTGATGACCGCACTTTTAACCTTCAAATAATTCTGGTGAAGGTCAAAAACCTAAGCCAGTGCACCGACCAAAGTATGTTTAATACACACACAAACAAAAAGACGTTTCGGCTCCCGCGCGGGATCCTTGTTCACAAGTAAAATGAAAGCAAGCGTCTGAGCAGTTCGCTTTAATGAGGCTTGAATATACCACGCAGGCAGCGCGCATACACCGAAGGCAGATTACCATCGCTCCTGTTAAGAGTATGCGGAGTACTCTGTATCAGTAGTGACTCAAGACAAAGGCTTCGCGACAATTCTTTTTCTCTGGCGAGAGCACGTGCCTTGCCCCAGTCTATTGCGTGTCCCTCTGAAGCGGCATGCTCAGTCAAAGCACTAGATTTAACTTTTTTTTTATACATCATAACTGTGCTGCTTGAGATGCCTTTCAAAGTCACCAGTTTCACCATCATACGCGTAGTCACACTCCGCGCACGCAAAACGTACACAACACTCGGAAATTTCTCTTTCGGTAATTTTTCCTTAACATTCACGAGTGCAGTTTCTGGTCTGGAATATGGGCCACTTGGACCTCATAGGGCCGCAGAACACGGCTACGGGCTTCACTTATGCTAGGGATGTACATGTACAGTATTCCGGCGCGCTTTTGACCAGCGGCAGCGCGGTGTAGTGAAGGACGTGCCATTTGTCGAACAGAATACATGAAGGAATTTGGATAGCCACAGGCTGACAGTTCCCGCCGAAGCAAACGCACGTCGGCTGCGTGGTCCTCTTTTCTTGCGCAGATTTTCTGCACGCGTCGTATAAGCGAGGAAACCCCTGCCCTTTTATGACGAGCAGGTTGCATGGAAGCGAAATGCAAGTAACGCCCTGTGTGGGTCGGCTTCCTGTACACACCGAAGGACAAAGTGGTTCCTTTCCTTTCAATGGGCATATCAAGGAATGGGAGCTTCCCGTCAACTTCACCCTCCACCGTGAATTGGATTGCTGCTTCCATGCTGTTCAGGTGTGAAGTGAATGACTGAACCGCTCCTTGGTGAAGGATGCAAAAAAATGTCGCCCACGTAGCGGAAGAACGCCTTCGGAGAAGGGTTCAACGAGGACAGTGCCCGACTTTCAATAGCTTCCATGGTCAAATTAGCTGCAGTCACAGACATAGAAGTACCCATAGCTGTTCCGTAGACTTGTTTGTACAACTTGTTTTGGAAAGTAAAGTTTGTGTTGAACAAGCAGAACAGTAGTAGCCGAACAAGGTCCGGTACATCGACAGGCAATCTTTCCGGCAAAGTTGCATCTGATTCTAGAGCGGTCTTGCACAGGCCCACAGGCAGATCTATCGGTACACTTGTGAAAAGGGACTTCACGTCAAAAGAAATCAAAATATCGTCTTCATTCAGTACAACGTGACGGACTTTGTCCATTAAGTCGTGGCAATTACGGATGTGGGAGCCACTATGTCCCACAACGGTGGAAATGACGCGGTACAATAATCCTGGTAACTTGTGCGGGATTATTGTACGATGTCAGTGCACGTTAAAGAACCCCAGGTGGTCGAAAATTCCGGAGCCCTCCACTACGACGTCTCTCATAATCAGAGCTGGTTTTGGGACGTTAAACCCCACATAACAACAACAACTTGTGCAGGGGGGAGCGCGTGAAATCGGCAATTGGGCGCAGGGGAACACCTGGCTCGGGAACACTGTCCCTGCGGCGATTACTGCATGCCACGACCCATATCCAGCATGCGTGTGCTCTCAACAGGCCAGTCACTACAGCCACAAGCAGCGTACCGAGTTGGCTGCTACCCACCAATTTTACTGTGTCCACGGAACCGGGAAGTCTTGGTGTGTGTCGTGCGGACCATCAGCGACGCCATCCCTCATGTTTCGTAACACCGTCACCACTACGACTCTCATATCAATAGCCTTAGGTTCTCGCCTCTTGCCAGCCTCTGCGTCTACCGATACTATGCAGCACTCTTTACGCTAACGAAATGCTGTCGTTCTCAAGCGGTGTATACGCCCCGGCACGCAATACCTCGGGGAATTGTGGCACGGGCTCGCCCTGGGACCAAACCGGCGAGTCCTGCGGGTCTCGGCGAGCCCTCGCCTCGCAATCCCCCTTCGGACACTGTCATTCATCGGGCAGGAGGTGTGGTGTCGCCTCTGCGGCTCCTGTTGATGAAGAAGATGAAGAAGATCTTTATTAACAGTAAGCATGTTTTACAGCTCACTGCAGGAGCAGGGGCTAAAGGCAATCAAGCCTGACAAAGGCCCCTGTCCCTCCGCAGTTTGTAACAGTGCACAGTATTCTATTACAATATATAAACAACAGGAATTTTAAATCTAGGAAGCAACTTGCACTCCTAAAAAATTCCAGTCATACATACACAAAGAAAATTTACAAAGCGTAACCTACCTAAACAGAAGTTACATACACGAAAACATAATACAGCGACGCAAAAATAAGATACATAAATGAGAAACGTGAAAAGCATGGCGATATATTACAAGTTCAGTGAAATGTATATGTGACTAAGAAGATGGTTGAGGCATGAAAGGGCACCAGTTAATGTCCGTAATGTATACATGTGGTTATTAATAAGTTCATCACTTGTTTTTTGAAGGCAGCCCTACCAGTTTCGAAATTTATTCTGTCTGCTAGAATATTCAAAATATGAGGCACCTGGTATTCAGCACCTTGTTTTCCGTAAGTAGTTCGTAATTTAGGCGTTCGCTTTTTATGTTCTCGTAAGATGTAGTAAGGTCTTTCGGTGCAGGCTTGTTCATACAGTTTATTTTGTTGAATTATTTGAAGCAATTTATAATAGTACAGCTGGTCAACCCTAAGCATGGAATGCTTTATGAACAGTGGAGCAGTTGGCAGATCTTGCAAGTTTCCCCTGTACTTCTCAAAACAGCGCAATATTTTCTTTTGCATAGTAAAGAGTTTAAGGTAATTTCTTTGCGATGTCGTTCCCCAGAATGATATGCCATATGCTACCTTAGAATGAAATAGTGCATAATACATACTTTTTTTTATCCTAAATGGCATTACGTTGATGTGAAACACGATGAGTCGGTTCCTCGCGCCGTTTTCTTCCCTACCTTTCTTTTTTTTTTTTGCTGTTATTGTAACACACACCGCCGCACGGGAGCGTGGACATCGACCTGTTCCTCCCGTTTTCTCAGAAACTACGCGCACTTCAAACAGCCCTTGTTCTTCTTTTTCAGCGAAGAAATCCTTGCGGAGTTCACCACTGAGATCACATCTGATGGATCACACGAAAAAAAATGTGTTCACTAAGGACGCAGCTGGGCCGTATGAATACATCCTAGCGAGAGAACGTTCATCTGCATGACGTCAATCATTTGATCACGACGATGATAATTGTTCAAGTTCTACGTCCCTAAACTGCTACTTGATAGACGCCGTAGTTGTGGGCTGTGATTAACTTTCTTCAGAACTACGGTAGAGTACTATACGTACACGTAGGGTGAATGTACCCAACAGCACGGAGGGCGTGAAACGGACTGGCCGCCATTGTCCTTAAAGGGCAACTCTGGCAATTTTTAAGTGTCAACGGACCTTAACGAAATTTTCATTATATGTTCTCATCATCACTGTAATAATATATGCCAAGCTAGGCGCGTGCAAGTCATTTACCTTTCCTGAAAACAAATTTAAAACCCTTTCAGCGGATTCCCATGCAGGCCACCCTGTCTTTTTGACGTCATCAGTATCTACGCTGCCTGCCTGAGCAGGCTGGCGGTCAAGAGCAATACGGTGATACTTAAGTGTTGAAATCGGCGCTCTCAAGTTCAAAGTTGGCATCTAACTCAATAAATCGTCGGATGGCACCACCGCTTTGATTTTTCTGGCACCAGCTCCGTATTTCTTACGGTGGGGACACATGTGACGTCATCGCAGAAGCTGCAACAGGCATCCCCTTGTTTCGGTTTGAGCACATTGTTCATGTGTATATTTGAAATTATTGATGGGTTTCTGAGCAAACTCAACCACCCGGCCCGTTATAGAACATCAACACCACTGGAAAACATTGATATCACAACATGGTCAAAAAATGTTCGACAATCCCTAAGCATATTCTTATGAGATGAGAACGCGAAAGCCTTTCTTTTGGCTAGATTGTCGTTGCGGAGGGGTGCTACAAACTGGTGTTGCCTAGTTGTGTTGTAAAGAATAAGGCAGTGTGGGAGTGAGTGAAACAACTTTATTTCGAGATCCGGCTAGTTGCTGGTCCGGGCCAGACCGCTCAGATGGAGGGCGGAAGAACCTGTCTTCCTGTAGCCTCTCTGGCCTGCTGGATAGCCCAGGTTGGGTCCTTTAGGTCGGAGCTGTGCAGAGTTTTCCGCCATCGCTCCCGGAGAGGTTCTGGGGAGTCTGTTTGCTGATCGGGGCAGCCCCATAACATATGACTTAGGGAGGCCTCTTCTGTTTTACAGACATTACATATACAGTCCGGGTAGAGATCTGGGAACATCCTGTTTAACTGGACAGGGCTGGGATAAGACATTGTTTGCAATTTTCGCCAGTCGGTCGCCTGTTTCCTATCTAATTTTGGATGAGGTGGAGGGAAAGTCCTCCTCGAGTCACGATAGTACTTTGTGTATTCCGCATAACTGGTTAGCCTTTCCTTGATTGGTTCGTCTTCGGCAACAGCATCTCCCGTTGAGGATGCCCCTTGGGCTGCGCGGTGGGTTAGTGCTCGCGACAGCGCGTGGACCATCTCGTTCGGGTTGGGTGCGTCTGTGTCTGTGTGTGCCGGGAACCAGATTAGATATCTGGGGTACTTCGAAAGCTTCAGTTCCTGGCTATTGTTTAGAATTCGCAGGGCCTGTTGCGAGATTGGTCCTTGCGCAAAATTCCTGATCGCGACCTGCGAATCGCTCAGAACAACGTTATGCTTAGTCGAGGTGAGGGCCATGGCGATGGCCACCTCTTCTGCCTCCTCTATTCGGGATGTTTGGACTGTACATGCGCTTATGCATTTTCCGGTCGCGTCGACCACCGCTGCGACATGTGCTCTCTGCTTGGCGTACGGGCTCGCGTCCACAAATAAGGATTTGTGACTCGTGCCGTGCGTCTTTAGCAGTGCTTTCGCTCTGTGACATCTGCGTTCGCTGTTAGCGATGGGGTTCATGTTTCTGGGTAGTGGATTGATCACTAGTTGGGTTCTGATTGGGTTAGGAATGGGAGGCCGGATTTTGTATATTTACATGATTTGAAGCCATCAAAGTGGTGTCGACAGTTCACATTTCCCTTTCTATTTCGCCGTCCAGGCAGTATACGGAGATATGCCCGGGCAGGTCTCCAGCATATGGAAGTAGTACGACCGCCGCGGCGTTGCGGGCGGTGTCATTAGACAGTCACTGGTGCCGTCACCTACCCTCTTATGGTTCCGGTAACGGCGTACTCGGGCTGGGGTACATGGACACTACCATGGCCTTGTGATCCGAGTAGGTGGAGACATACGTCACGTCTCGCGCACTGTATAGGTCGTTGGTGAAATTCATATCGATGCACGTATATCTCGACGTCGTGATCGTCTCAGTGGGCGTCTTCATTTCTATATTGAACTCGGCACGCATGGCGGCGAGGTACGATAGACTAGCTGGGGCGTTCGTGCGCCTAGTCACGGCCGCTCGATTAGCAACGCACCACGTGCGTTTTAGAGGCGAAGCTCCTTATGGCATCACCTGCGGCCCGTCCGGTATGTCCATCTGCCGTAGCCAGTAGCGTCTCCTGTAGCATACAATAGATGGCGCTGTCCCATAGAGATGCATGCAAACTGCAGTTGGGTGACGATATACTAGATGGCGCTGGTCGTCATCGCCCTTTCTCGTCTAGTTTCCTAGATGGCGCTGTCCCATAGAGATGTGTGCATTATGGCGGTGGGGTGACTGGACACTAGAGGACGTCATCACAGTGAATATGCCGCGATCGAGCTCGACGACAGTCGAGCTCGACCGCGGCACATTCACCGAGAGGGAGCTCGACTATAGTCGAGCTCCCTCTCTCTCTCCTCTCTCGCCCCCACTCTCTCCCTTTCCCTCCCTCTCCCTCGCAACCGTTCAACGGTCCCCCCCCCCCCTCTCTCGCCTCGCGATGCCGACGCAGGCATCGTCTGCGCGAGTTTCTTGATTGAAAAAACCGACCGCTCGCGCTACACAACCGTTCTATGACCACCCCGTATATATGGCACTGGATTTTGACCTCCAAGGTAGTGCCTGTGTGCGATTTCTCCTGTGCGTGATTAAACAATGAAAATTCACAGCGTACATGTAAAATTAAAGTGAGCTGCAAGTCACCATAGCTCTCATCGACCCTTTAGTATACACGCGCACGATATCACGTCGTTGATGATGTACTGGGCATAATTCACGGTTTACCGATGAACCTCCGCAGCTGCGCCCACTCATCATCATTCACCCCGTGGATATGCTGTGATTTTTTTTATCCAGCGGCCATGGCCTAGTTCTACTACGGCGACGCCACGGAGCTGGGAGCGCGCTTTCCCCAACCCAGCGAAGAAACGTGGCGTCGCGGTCGCACGCCCCAGCAGGTAGCTGCAGCAGAGAGGAGCACGCGCCGACTGCCGCTGCTGCGAGTGTTGGCAACGTCGTCACTTCCGTTGGGAGAGGGCACGTGGTTTCCGGGCATGGTTTTTGCGGACGGCAGTTGGGCGCGCGCTATCGCCAGCCTAGCCAAGAAACGCTTTCGCGTTAAATATTGCTCCTTCTCCTGCTAAAGGGGACCATGAGGCGATGGGAAGCAGCACGGGGGTTTGCATCAGTTTGACCAGTGCCTGGTTTGACGCTGGCAGACGCTGCCTGCGTCAGCGTTGTCTCTCGCGGTCGAGGGCACGTTCTTGTTTCTTGCGGGCTGGTAAAGCGTTCATCAAGAAAGAGCGTTTCCATAGTCAACGCGCGCCGCTCGGATAGGAGAGGAGGAATGCCGAGAGGAGAGGAGATGAAACCAGGAGTGGAGGGGGAGGAAGATGCACATGCGCAGTGCGGGTGTGGATGCCGCACGACGGATGGATGGATGGATGGAGGGACTGACGGACAAAGCCCCCGCCATAAGCTGCTTCGCATCTAAAAACAGCCGGAGTTGCCCTTTAAAGGGTAACAAGCCGTTCGGACGGAAGAATAGCTTATTGAGGATCGTCTATAACTGGCACAAGAGCGAATGTTGCCGAAAGGCTCGCATTTCTCCAGGGACGCTGCATTACACGCGCCAGAAACTTTCCGAAAACAAGCAGAGGCGTTGGCAAACGGTGAAACAGTGTGAGCGAAACCGAACATGTTGCCAGTAGACCGTTTTGTGAAATCACAGTCGGCTGCATCGAAAGACGCACGATATGCTTTCGGCGGCAGTCTTTTGAGTGCGCAAGGCTCGCGGCGTCCTCCTAGTCTGGTGCTTGACCAAGGTAGAGTCATTTGTCCTGTTATATGAAGTAGCGGCCAGTCTGTTGCGACGCACTAAGCTAAAACCTCGAGTCATTGTTAGAAGCTTGAGCCGTGAACGCGTCAATGCGCTCCGCTTCCCATCGTGGAGTCTGAGTCTCGGCACAAAAACAAAAATTATCTGTCCGATATTCGTCTGTCGACATCGTTGCCTTTGGCGCAGCTGTTTCAAGCGCTATGCCACGGTAGAAGTATCGTAGATGGCGTGGAAAATCGTTGGGAAATATCGAATCTGCTCTAAAGGCGGAGAGGCGTAACAAGCCAGTCCAACACAAAGCACGGAATAAAACTCCCTGAGCAGCAGTAGCCACCGATGCGCCGAGGCTACCCAAGCGTTCAATGTAGGCGCGCCTTAGCGTCACTCTTTGCTACCTCGCTTTAAAGCTCCTAGAAGGCCGCAGTACCAACGCGGCGAGACAACATTTCTGCGAAATAAAAGGGATAATAAATTAAGGGTGATGTTTCGTGATAACCTTTCCTTTAACTGGACATCAAACGCAAGTTGTAAAGCGGTGCTGTGAAGATGTAGAGCTCGTTGGTTCGGTAAATTCCACATGTTACAGTGGCTTAGTCGACAGAGCACCCTGCACCTACGTGGCATCCCGGGACGTTGTGAGTTGAAATCCCACTGGTGCGGTGTGCTTATTTGTCTCTCATTCGTTCATGTGAACTTTTACGACGTCATTTCCGCTACGGAAATGACGTTAGTGAACTCTCGGTAGACTAATTTCTAGGACACTTTCCCGTTAAATGAAGATGAAATGGCCAGGGTCATTGGGCGCGCTGGATTAGCCTCTGGCCGTTCTTTCCACCCCACCCAGTTACGTGGCTCTCAGCGCCCTCTTTGGAGAGTGAACGCGCTCTGATGGTGCCACTCCCCCAAACCAGAACCCGTAATTCCGCTGATACATAAGACATCTGAAAAATGTGCGCGGCAGGGATTGGTGAGGCAACGAACTCCTTTCGGGTTCCATTTGTTGAGTAGTTGGAAAATTGTTTCAGGGCCCCTTAATGGAACGTTTCGCTTCTAGTCTTTGAGAGTATAATTGGACCACGTCTAAGCGTAAGGGCTCCTCGAATCCCTTTTCTTCGCATGGCAAAGCTTCAGCGATACTAAACGCTGCATACCACACCCGGACCAGATCTCGCCTGCATAAATAAAAGAAAGAATAAGTAAATAATTTCATAAACAAATAAAAATAAGGTTGCCATAAACGAGAATGTATTGACATTGCAATGAACTATAATGACGCAGGGACTATTTACAGCTCTGCCAAGATCCACATGACTGATCAGCCGACATGGGAAAACATCAGCCGTCATTCCCGGGAAATGATTATCGTGTTCTGCAAGCACCACAGCGTCGTATGCGTCATTATAAGGTAGTGTAATAAAAAGGGATGAATCGCTTCCAGTCGCCGATGTTTTATTTGTTTTTCGCAGAATGGCGCTACACAGAGACTTGCCGCGTCGTGTCATTGATTTTTTTTTCCAGCGGTGTTTTCTTTAGAAAACAATTTTCACCCAGACAGGGTCTGCTTGAAGTTCTGCCCCGCTCTGCACGACTCACGACCGGTACCACAGTTGATGCGATGTGTTTATCAGGCGCCATTAGCAAACAATGACAACGCTGTTGTCGAATCACGAGTTCATTGCATGCGACATACTAGACAACTGTCGTACAAAGCGAAGATTTGGTAGCAGTCGCTGTCATTTTATGTAATTTCCGAAACAATGCGGTATTCGGAGACTTCCTGCGTCCTGCCGTCAGTGTGATCCTGCGTCGCTTTCTTCGGAAACTGCATGCTGTTGAAGTGGGAATGAATCTGCTACTCTCTCAATGTACACTCATTCTTTCCCACAGGAAAGACTTCTCTGTTCAAGCCGGGTAGACGACACCAAGGAAATGTGTGCGCGCGAAGGAAACGACATCTGGAATGTCGGCTTAGCCTGTGACAGAATGACGACAAGGAAAAATATAGACGTAGCAGGTTAAGAGTTCGGTGTTTACGACAATAAGCAGAAACTACGTAAAGAAATCTTTCGAGAAAGTGTTTAGATGCGTCACGCATATTCTTAGATTCTGGTGGTAGCGAGTGGATGACATTTTGCTACACTTGCAGACTTCCTGAGTGATACACTTATCCCCATGGAAATACTCCATTCAATGGACACAATATCTGCAATGAAAAATATCGTGCAACCGTATTAATAAAAACTTGAATGGGAAATTATATAACCACACCAGTTGGGATAACCGTAAACTATAAAGATTTGGTAGCGAACGACTTGCAAGATGGAATCGCCATCGGTGGCGAGTACGTATGCATAGTCTGTGCAGGAAGGAGTCGTGTCACAAATGTATAAAAGTATTCTGCAGATCCTACGCATTGTTTCCCTTGCGAGGCTAGCTCAGAGAGGAAAGTTCCTGAGACGGTATGGCGGATCGTCGGAACGTCTAAACGACTTTGCTTGCCAGCGCCAGTGCATGCACGTGCTGTTCCCGGAACTTCTTGGACCGTGGTTTCTGTCTGCCTGCACCTGCGCGTGCTGGCAGCCGCTGCTCCCTGACATTTAGACGAACTGCTACAACAGAATGTTTAGAATACAGCCAAGCTTTTCGATAAGATCAACACCAATATTCTAATTGAGTAGTTGTGCGTGCATTGATGGCTTACCAGGCACGCGTAGACCACAGTCGCGGCTGTGGGGTTTCTTATGGTACGAGTGTCGGTACTCACGTTAGCGCAAAGATACCGGTTTTGCGTGAGAAGAATTCGCGCAATACTCTGCGCTTCCGTGCCTATTATCAGCGTCGTTTGTTGGTCTATTCCCCCGGAGCCGAGATATATAAATAGATAAATAACTTTACTCGAGACCGACGGAAGAGAGTCGGGTTTTACCCCGGCCCCACTGCGGCCCGCTCCCACGTTGGGACAGCCAGGGAGTGCCCGCTCGGCCCTTCAGGGGCCCCTTGGATTGCCCGAAGTGGGCAAATACGGTCCGTACTTCTGATGGCGGAATAGAAATCTTCTTTCGAGATGAACCTCGCCTTGAGTTCCCTGGGTATGGGGGGGCAGTCCCATATCATGCGCTCAAATGTACACTTAAAGCCGCAGTTCCCGGAAGTCAGGACATATGTGCATGTATACTGACACTCTGGCTAGACAGGGGTAGACCCGTGTTTGTAGAAGTCTGAGAGTAAGTCCTTGTCCTGTGGTGAGATCCGGATGGGGTGGAGGAAAGACTGTACGACCCAAACGATAATGTGGAGTTACTTCGTTGAATGTAGCCAGAATGTCCCGCGACCCTCGATCAGCCGCATCCCCATCCAGAAGCGCGGCCCCGGACTGGGCGGAGTGGTCCAACGACCCAGGGCCGTGAAGCCTTGCGCGGAAGGAAAGTCAGCGCGCCCGGACGTGGGCCAGTTTACTGGAGTTGGTGATGCCGCTGATAGTGGAGCCCATGGGGGCTCAACGATCGGCGAGGAAAGCTGGACAATAGCGGGATTAGTATTAAGAGTTCATATCTATTGCTTATTGCATTCCTGTAGTCAACACGCATAACAAACACACTTGACATTGTAAGGCAAGTACCGCCACTGCAAATGCTGGTGAATTAGGTTTGCTTGCCGTATGGGGGCTTACGGCACATGCGGTCAATATTGCTGAAGATAGCCAAGGAATGTCTCATCTTTAACATTTATTACCTTCGGCGCACCCCCGCATAATGTGTGCCAATCAGTGGATGTATATGAGCCGCGTGTGATCGCCTTATTGTTAATCGCGATGTGCAGCTCTCAGCAATACAAACGTGATTCAGGGACCGCGTCACAGCCGGTAAAGTTTGCGCTAATAGACAGCGCCATGTGATCACATAGGGACCGTAATGGATCGCAAAGCTCATAAAAGGTGTCTAGTTTTTAGTGAGCACCGTAGCAAATTAGCTTGATGAGGCAGAAAGCATCGACAGCCATGCAGTCAAAGTATCACGTTTCATTCCTTGGGCACTGTTCATGTCAAATATTTTACGTTAGCGGTGCCATGACCAATAATTCATGTTTATCGATCTATCTGTCTTCATTCATCTACCTCTTTCGCACCCCCGCTAGCTGAGGACTAATGTAGATGAATCTAATAGATCTGTCTGTCTGTCTGTCTGTCTGTCTGTCTGTCTGTCTGTCTGTCTGTCTGTCTGTCGTTCTGCCTGCCTGTCGGGGACGCGTGCCGAAGTACGTAGCAATAGACGGCGCAACCAACTTTTCCAACACGCTTTTCCAGCAGATCCTGGGTTACGGCAGGCAAATTTAAACAGCAGAAGCATCATGCATCATACACGATTATCTGCTTTGGCGCGTGCGTTATGGAGACCAATGCAGATCCATACGGAAAGAACTGCACCCGCATGAACAAGCTCCTCCGGGCAACAAATGTCCGCCCAAAGGAAGAGAACAGCGGTGTTCGTCACACGCTGCAACGTAGTTGTGACCGTGAAGAACGCAGTGGTCCCACATGATAATCTACTCTACAGATTCAGTAGTAAAACTATAATCATAGATTTCAAAAGGAACGCCATTGCCACTCGGCCACGTGTGCACCCAATGGCTTCTGCATTTCTGCAAGGAACACCTGTGGAAGATATGAGGACAACACACTTTACAAACTTCGTCAGAAAGCCGTCTAAGCGATGATGTGTTTGTCCGGAGACTAATATGTGGTTAACCTCGCCGCCTTTCCTCTTCATCTCTCTCTCTCTCTCTCTCTCCTCTAAAGTACTCGCATTGCTTGAGATCTCTACGCAAGCAGCTTTAGGCAATATTCCCATATCTATTTTTTGCTTGGAAATCGCTCATTGATCGTGTTTTATTGTCAGTTCATTCGTTTACAAAACCGTCGACACAGTATAAATGCAGAGCCGTCTCTTCAGACGGCACTATACTTTGCTTGTATTCCTCAAGCGATTTGTCTCCGGGCACACTTGCGAGGGAAGAGATGAAGTTCACGCTGGGTGTGTCTCTGCGCTCTTGCAATGCTGTTAACCCTTTCGGAGTAAGTATTGCCTTTATTTTACACTTTTTACTCTGCCAATATTTTGCGGTTTTTCAACGCCTTGCCAGCAGAGTCGCCGCTGAGCGTATACGAAACACCTCGTTAAACGCTCACTGCTGCATGTATTTTAATAACCGAGACAGAAAGAGAAATCAACTTTATTGAAGGGCCAGGCTTTGTGAGCCCAAAGATGGTGGCCTCCCAGTCCGGGCAGCCATGGCTCGTTGCTGCCGCTCGAGCCCTGTCGACCAACCATAGTTGGTTTCCAAGGATCTGCGTCAGCAGGAGGTCCCCGCTGAAGTATCGCTGAAGCGCTGAAGTATCGCTGTTTGCTTTTGAAGGCCCGCTAGCTCGGTTAGGCAGCGCAGAGTGACGTCAAAAATACAGGGTTGTCCGCGTGATAATCCGCTAAAGTTTTTAAATTTCATTTACAGGAAATGTAAATTACCTACATCCCCCTTACTTTATTATTTATTTATTTATTTATTTATTTATTTATTTATTTATTACAAATAATTTCAGAGCCCGTGGGCATTGCAGAAAGGAGTGGTTAGTATACATATACAAATGTGCAAAAATACAAGTTAACACAGGTAACCAAAAGTTACAAAATGTTACCAGCACAAGTTACCAATCTCGGCTTGAAATTGTGCAATTTGTATTTTAGTAATCGATTTAAGGAGAAAATAATTGCAATGCAAATATCTTCTTAAAGGAAGCAACTGAACTGTTACAAAAGGGCAGTGAGCGTAATGGATAAGTGTGAGTCCATTACTGGAAATGTATTACGTACAAGTCTGCCGATATGGCGGGCCTAATAATGATCTTATCATTTCGACACACCTAAGCGCTCGATAAAAAATGCTTCGCGTGGTAATTCGAAAATACGATGGCAAGAGCTCCACGGCATTAATATCGCGCATATGGAAGCGAAACAGATTTCTTGGCTAACGTATGTATATTTAGGATAAAATGCAGAGGTCAACTAAATCGCTAGACTTCATTGTAGGAAGCCATGTGAAATACTCGCAAGCGCACTCTAGATTTTCACTGACGTTGGCCAGTAGCATTGGGAAATACTAACAGATTTAACTCCACTCACATGGCTTTATATTTACGCATTTCCCCCTCATCTTTTATAGCATTTTTTGAATTACTTGTTTGCTTATGCTGTGCTTTTCACTTGTCTTTTTTGCTTACGTCATTTACTTTGTCTATATACCTTTGGTTTATACAAGTTCTGTGAAGCCCCCCTTACTCAATGCCCATGTGGCCATGTAAGGTACTTTCAAATAAAAAAATAAAGGAGGCAGATATTAATTGTTAAAACGAGGACGTTACCATTAGAAAACGTAACATTACGAAAGTACGTAAGAGGCACTTCTAGAATTCGCTTTAATGGCTGCCATCTCACGCCAGAACTTTCTTGCAGAGGTGGACTCCCGCCAGACCGACCCCCTAAGCCAGGTTGCCCCGCTGAAGTAAGTAATCAACCCTCTGTTGACCCCTCTGTTGACTTATTTCGACGAAGCATCGGAGTAAACACAATTCCATTACGTTATGTTAAAGTTATATTACTTATTCAAGCAGGTTCTAATGATGGTGCACGAGAGAGCAAAGGCAAGTTTGTTGAACGACTTGGAGAAGTAAATCGTGTTCAGTTTGAAGTAGCATTAAATAATTGGTGGAAATTGGAAAAATTACGTTAGCTAAAGCTTCATCAACGGGTTTCACGTGATTTGCGTGCGAAACCAATGCGTGCCCTGCTTTGACATGCACACCCGCTTGGACGTTAAAAAAAAAAAAAGGAATCTGCGGAAAGGGCATCGATTCGTACGGCAGAATAATTTCGCCAGCTAACTTTGCCGTAGCAAAAGAACAACCACGCGTGAAGTATAACCACGCGTGAAGCACTGTTACTTACAGTTCATTGATACTATCAAAAATATTTCAACAGTCCTTAGATACATCAACCATTCCTACACAATGGAAAATCAGGAGGGTGGTTCCAATCTTTAAGTCGGGTAATAAACACTCTCCGAAAAATTATCGCCTTATCTCGTTAACTAGTACTTCCTGTAAGTTATTAGAACATGTCATTTTCACCAACCTTATTCACTTCCTTGAATCTAATTCTTTTTTTACACCAGCGCAACATGGTTTTCGCAAACATTTTTCATGCGAGACACAGCTCATATATTTTACTCCCAAACTGCATCAGATTTTGGACCGTTCACCATGTGCAGATTGCATTTTTTTTAGATTTCAGTAAGGCATTTGATAAAGTCTGTCACCAACTACTACTCTTCAAACTGAGTCTACTTAATCTTGACAATACTTTACTGAAGTGGATTGAGTGTTTCTTGTATAACCGGGTTCAATACGTTCCTGCTAACAATCACAATTCGTCATCAGCGGCGGTCCACTCTGGCGCACCGCAAGGGTCAGTCCTCGGTCCACTTTTGTTTCTAATTTATATTAACGACCTCACATCATCGCTCTCTTCCAACGTTCATCTTTTTGCAGACGATTGCGTCATTTTTCGTGAAATAACCAGTAATAATGACAGTTTACGCCTCCAAACTGATCTTAACACCATAGCAGATTGGTGCAGCACATGGCGAATGGATTTAAACATTGGTTAAACATGGTAAGGTAATGCGCGTGACTAGATCTGCCAACGCCCCCCTAAAATATTACATAAACAACGTCCCGCGCGAACCGGTCACCTCGTATAAATAGCTGGCTATTCTTATAACGTCAACATTATCTTAGGCACCCCACATTGAATACATTACCAAGTAATGCCATTCGCATGTTAGGCTACATACGTCGTAACTTCTCAAAAGCACCATCGGCACTAAAACTACTGTTATATAAAACATTAATACGTTCAAAACTTGAATATGCCTCGTCAGTGTGGGATCCTTACCACGATAACTTGATTACCTCACTTGAACTCGTACAGAATAACTCTGTCCGCTTCATACTTTGTAACTACAATCGCATTGCCAGTATTAGTTCAATGAAGACCAGCCTAGGTCTTCCTTCTCTTGCATCCCGTCGGAAAATATCTCGTTTGAGCACTTTTCACAAATTATTCCATCATCCCACCCTACACAATCAACTAATCCGCATTCCTCCGTACATATCGCATCGACCATCGCCTTAAGGTCGGCATCGCATCCTGCAACTCCCAGTGTTTTTATCGATCATTTATTCCTCGTACATCAGTAGATTGGAACCACCTCCCCGAAGATATCGTCACTATTACTAATAACCATATTTTTCGGGAAATGTTACTCAATATTGTATGATTAGAAGTTGTATTACGTTCCTAGTTTATTATGTCCATCATCATTGTACTGCTGTCATTATATAATCAAGAATTTATTATTTGTTTTATTACTTATTTCCTTGTTGTATTTTTCTCTTTTTTTCCAACATTGTAACCACTCCCCTCTATAATGCCATATGGCCCTGAGGGTAAATAAAATGAAATGAAATAAGTTTGCAACGTTGACTTGATGACCGTCGTGATAGCGCTTGCCGTTTGCACAGCCATGACCCTAAGTAACCCCATGCTGTCCCGCTATACCCTGTGCGAGACTGGCATTGTGTGGTCAATTCGCAAGAAAATGAGAACTCACTTCCCGAAATAGACCATGACACAAGAAACAGATAAATAATGTTTTCTACGCGAGATAGGTACTAGCAAACCATAGACCGCTAACAGATGCTTGTAAGTAGAAATAATGTTACCGATTTTCGGCAATAATGCACCCGTTTATGTGAGTGCTACTACAGCCGTTCCAGACACCGGCCAGTGACGTCTTAGACATCATCCACTGACGAACAGTTTTTAACCAAATCTGATCCATTTCTACTGCAGGGCAAACTGTATGAAGCGCGAAGCAGTTATTCGACTGCCTTGTGAATCGGTCGTGTTCATCTTCGGCGTTTCGGAATTATTTTTTCGGCTAATTTGATCTCATTATGCATTCATTCGCCCTTAATATGTATATCTTATTATATTATGTTAATCTGGACTGTCAGAACCATTGTTATTCTACATACGTTAGTTGATCGACTTCATGGGCATTCATCCCAGTATGTAAAGTTGCGTTACTGCGGCGCAGCGCTTCACAAGTGTTTGGCTTTTGTTTGTGCTGCGTTTAAAGTCATCTTCCCAAGATTATTAAAAGGGCGTCGCTGTTTAAGCCGGAGGATTTCGCTGACGCGTGCACAGAAAAGAGAATGATGTCCTTTTTGTTCTGTGAACATGATACCATAACGTCTTCGTTTTCTTTCTTTGTTATTCAGTGTCCACCTGGTTCCCAGCAGGGAGATGATTGTGGACCGGGATGCCATTGCTTGTCACCCGTCACCGGCAGCAATCCTGTCAGATATAATTGCGAGTGACAGACCACGGTCACTCGCTGGGAATATACGAATGCCAGCACACTCCGCTAGTCAGGAGTAGCGCAGTTTCGAAAGGTTTTCCCACCGAAAAATAAATTTCAGTATCCCCATACTGCCTCGCTTGTCTCTTTGAAAGAACGTCTGTGGGACAGCACACACAGGCACCGTTTACTGCCACAGTGTAACAGTCATTTCTGTGATTGTTTGAAAGAAACGTTAAATTCTTTGCGCATCTAAATATGCAGGTTACGACGATTCTACCTTCCTGTCACTTTTTTAAGACGAAATCTTGAACTGGTTAATGGAAGGCGGAGCATGGCTTCGCGAGGCATCGCCACCGCATGTTCCCAAAATTCAAACCTTGCGTTTCGTTCAATTGGTACGTGCCAAAATTGGCACGACCCGAGGGTAGGAATGTATGATTAACATGATTGGTAGATTATGACGTCAATAACTTTACATGACTGCGCACTTACGTCACAATTATTGGCAATGGAATCGCGTGCTGCTCGCCACACGGCATCCTCCGACACTGACATGGGGCTAATTCCAACACGTGATTGAATGTTTATCGCGACAGCGAATTCCAATTAAGGAACGGCACACGTACGTGCTGGGAGCCAAATGTCGCAACAACTTATTAAGCAAGACTTGCGAGATATTCACGAATTAGCGCCACTTCGTTCATTTTCTGCTTTTTTGCCAACACGTGGCGTATCGTCCTTAGAGAGCTGCCCCGCCACGGTGGTCTAGTGGCTATGGTACTCGGCTGCTGATCCGAGGGTCGCGGGATCGAATCCCGGCCGCGGCGGCTGCATTTCGATGGAGGCGAAATGTTGAGGCCCGTGTGCTGTGCGATGTCAGTGCACGTTAAAGAACCCCAGGTAGTCGAAATTTCCGGAGACCTCCACTACGGCGTCTCTCATAATCAGAGCTGGTTTTGGGACGTGAAACCCCACAAATCAATCATCGTCCTTAGAGAATCCAAAATTCACGCTGTGACGTATGTCATGACTCATAGCTTGTGAGAACGTAATAAAGAGAAGCGTAGTCCATTCACCTCGGCACTCGTAAAAGAGAGCGCCTGTCAGTCATGCTTCTAAAACGGCGAGCTAGTTTATCTAGTGCCAATGAATTGACGATTTCTTCTGGATTTCTGACCGGAGAGTTCGTCGGCATTCAGGTGTGATACCTGGCCGAGATAACATCTCCCACAGAGCTTCGTATAATTATACTTGAATCGTTTCCTTTTTCCATGTGTGCACGGCAGCAGCCGAGGGCTCGCGAATTCGCCCCGAGCGCGAACGCAGTCGGCGCCTTGCGCAGGGAAGGCGAACTACGCCTAGTACGGACACAAGGTCGCGTTGTCCGCTAGTGCACATTGCCTACACACGTGGACTGCAGAGAGTACCATCGAAAGAGAACGGGAGAGCTTGTTTGAAGGTAATTGTCTTGCCACTATTCGTTCGCGGGCATTAAGAAAATTAAAACAACAAGTGATATTTGGACGATAATGCGCTGCTGCTGCTGCTTCTTGCATTTCCGACGGTAGTTGTCGCTTACCGACATTGGTAGTCGTCGCTTATAGACCTTTTTCAAGCACCGCAGCGCCACCCGTGGGCGCGCAAGTGCTTCTGGGAAATGTGTGTACATCCAGCCGCCCAGCTAGGGTGAGCAGAGCGAAGCCTTTCCAAGCGCGTCTTTCGCCCCGAGTAAAAGTGGGAGCGAGGCTAAACGCATTTTTTGCGTGTTTTCTTTTGTAAGCAGGCGCACAGCTGCACGGGACAATTAAAAAGGAGGGGAGCAAGGGGGTCATTCGCGGGGGTCGGACTTTAGTCGTACGGGGTGTGCGCTGGCATGTCTCGTCAACGTAGTTTCCCAGAGTCTCTCTCGGCAGTGTACGTGCGTTTGCGAGTGACCATGTGCTTGTTTCTCCACTCCGCGTGTGCGGAGAACACCGAGGTGTGGACGCTGTATTCCTGTGTACGTGTTTGTGTCGGCATTGCAGTGTGGTCCTACGCAGGCATGCAACTGCAAAATAGCGATGTGTTTGTGACGACGAAGTAGACCAACGGGCAGTGTGTGCTAAACGAACGAACTGTGCGCAGTGTGTGAACGAAGTCTGTTGCGGATATCTCTTTCTAGGTACTGCAATTCACTGTTTTGTAATTGCACACCTGTGCAATGGTTTTCCATTTACCGCGTGGTTATTCCGGCTCATTTTGGTACCATTCGTGCTTGGTGCGTGTACTTTTAAATGCGGAGCATTTCTTTTCTGTCCCGCTGGGCTCTGTTCTTGCTACTCGCTACTGTCGCTTGATTCCCTTTTCAATAAAACTTCACTTTAGTAAAACCACATTTTGTTGACAGTGGTCCTTGATGTATGCTAGCTCCGCCGACGTGCCATGTCTAGCTGTGCCGGTGAAATAGCGCACATGCGATCGCGTACACTTTCCTTCGATGCTCTGTAATCTTAACTGCTGCACGAAGAAGATTTGCGAGCGCCTAGATGTTCACACGGACTGCTGTGTGTGTGAACATGTGTGTGATCTCGTTTTTCAGAAATGTTATGCGTTAACTATCCTGTTGCGTGAACATTTTTATTGCAGTACTGAGACTGAGTGTGTGAATTCCAGTTTTTGTGTTCATTTGTCGAGTTTTGAGATTGTTGACATTACGATCACAGCTGTCATGTAAGTGACAAATGTCATTGCTGCAGCTCACGCGATGCAGTTGATCAGTTATTCTGAAGATGCTGCCCTGAAAATGTTCGAGAGCAAAGCAGAGTATAGCCACGTTGAGCGTGCCCTGTTTTGTGTACGTATACATCGTTTTCGGACGCGCAAATGTAAATGTTACGCACGTTTCACGATGCGGATGAACAGGCTACGTCGACAGACTGCATTCACCAAACTCGGATTCGATTCTTATCACGTCGTAGCTTCGATCCCACAGCTGCCACTGCGCCGGGCGCTTGCTTAAACCGAGCTTGCCTCCGCCGATGTACACACATTTCCCATACTGCACTACGCGCTTGCAGTGGCTTCTGGGATAGCTTGAAAAAGGTCTATTGAGGGGAGCTTGCTAATGTCATCGTTTTCACTCTTCACACTTTCCTTGAGATTGAGCACACTCGTGTACCATATCGGAGAGGGTCGAAATGCCTCGTCGAAGGTGACTTGGTTTTGGAAGCCGGACATGTGATAGAATGCAACGCAGCATAGCGGCTACGTGGCGATCCAGTGGACCCGTGTACGTTATTACGTACGCCCTGCAATCGTCGGGACTTCAGAACGACCCACATAGAATGGAACTAGAACTTTAGGGTGAAGCAATGATCCAGGAATTATGCAACTGTCCCGCGGGTAAGACGAATGTTGTGGAACATGTGCTCTAGCTAGTGCACTGGAGGCGCCCAGCGAAAGTCGTATATTGTGGCTCTGTGCTGTGGGGGTTTCTTCTACTGCTACTAACTACTAGCAGCGGAATCGCCGCTAGCAACCCCGTGCCGTGGGTTCGAGCACTCGACGAGCAAATGATGTGGCAGTTGCGTCAGGCGCGCTCGCTCATCCCAGCCATGCATCGCCGCGCTGCCGCGCGCTCCAGCCCGCGGCCCGTCTCGAGGCGGTACAGCACGAACCGTCGCACGCGGCGAAAGAGGAGAACATTAGGCGTCACTCTCCGTGCACAGTAAGTCAATGAACATGTTAAATGAAAGAAATAATACAAGGCCGACTCAAGATATAATTAAATACAAAGAAAGGACAGTAACGATAAACAACAAGCGAACACAATAACACAAAGAACAATAACGATGAACTACACGCGAACACACAATAACACACAGAGACCATGCAAGGGTAGAGCCTAACCCCCGGCCAGCGCACCCGCGATCGCGCGCCGCTAGAAAGGGAAAATAGAAGGAAAAGAACATACAGAGATGGGCGACGACCGCAAGCTGCTGCCGGGGTCGCTGGGGCCCGCAAAGGCGCGCTATCCGACCGATGGCCATGTCGGCCGGAGATTCACAAAAGTACGTGCGCACCCCCTCGAGTCCCAGCGAGTTCTCCGGAGGCATCTCCAAAAGCCGAACGCGCGAAACGTCAGAAATTACTGCTGTCCAATGGCAGCCTAGTTATTTATTTATTTATTTATTTATTTATTTATTTATTTATTTATTTATTTATTTATTTATTTATTTATTTATGAATACTGCAACCCTAACATAGGGTTTTAGCAGGGTGGATACACATTTGCTAAGTTTACAAGTCGGCAAACAAGTAAATATAAAACAGGTAAGGTATGTACACAAAAAGACAATGGTTTGCAATGAACAGGCATGCGGGCATATAATGAAATCAGCGCTACATTCAAGTTGATCACGAGTGGGGAATCGCTACAGTGATAGAAATAAAAAGCAGGATCAAATGTAATACAATTCAGACACTCACTGCTGGAGCTGCGCAGCAAAAGGATTCAAGGAAGACTGGGAAACAACTTCATTACTAAGGTTATTCCACTCGGTGATTGTCCTAGGAAAAAAACGAATATTTGAATGTGTTATTACGGGTGGAGAATGGGGTTATTGTAAGGGTATGCCTCTGTCTTGTGGCATATCCCGTGGAGAAATGAAGTATGCGTGATAAGTCTAACTTATAATAACCTTTAACTAACTGAAAGAAAAATTTCAATCTTAATACTTTATTCCTTTGTGTAGGTGTTGGAAGATTGGCTTTTGATAATAAACGTGTTATTGAGGTACGGCCGAAACTGTTATAAATAAATCTAACAGCTCTCTTTTGAATTTTTTCCATTTCTCTAGTATTTTTTCTAGTGTGAGGGTACCAGATTATGGAAGCATAATCTAAAGAAGGTTGAACAATTGCATTAAAAGCAATAAGGCGAACGGCGGAAGTCGAAAGCTTGAGAGCTCGTCTAAGATAAAATAGCTTGTAATTGCACGAGCTTATTACAGTATTAATATGTCTCGTCCAGTTTAGGTCATTAGAAATCCAGAGACCAAGGTACTTGTAGTGTTGTACCTCCTGCAAAAGAACATTATTGGCTGAATATGCAAAATGAAGAGGGGTACGTTTGTGGGAAATTTTCATGAAAACGGTCTTTTTAAAATTAACTGACATCTGCCATTTATCACACCAACGAATGACCTTTTGAAATGCGTCGTTTAAATGAATTTGGTCGGTATGGTTTTCAACTTCCGAGTATAGAATGCAATCATCCGCATATAACTTGGCTTTTACAGGTATATCATATGATATGTCATTTATAAACAACAAAAAGAGGAGAGGCCCAAGCACGGAGCCTTGGGGCACTCCCGAGTCAACCGGTACTGTACGAGAACAATGATCATTGAAAGAGACGTATTGTTTTCGATTCAAAAGATAGCCAGAAATCCAGTTTAGAAGCTGAGTATTTTTAAGAATTAAATCAAGTTTGAAGAGTAATTTATTGTGAGAGACCGTATCGAAAGCTTTAGCAAAATCCATAAAAATTGCATCTACTTGTTTCCCGGAATTTATAGATAGCGCAAAATCATGAACTATTGTTACCAGCTGAGTACAAGTAGAAAATCCTTTCCTGAATCCGTGTTGTGAACCTGACAAAATATTGTGCTCATCTAAGAATTCTGAAATATGCTTATGTATTATATGCTCAATAAGTTTACAGGAAGTTGAAATTAATGAGATCGGCCGATAGTTAGTAACAGAATGGGGATCTCCACTCTTATGTAAGGGCTTGACTTTAGCAGTTACCCAGTCATCCGGAACTTGACCATCTTTCAGAGATTTAGAAAAGAGAATTGTTAGGTACTTTGAAACCCATTGTGCGTAGCGTTTTAAGAACTCATTCGGTATTCCATCCGGACCTGAAGATTTCTTAACATCAAGTTTTAAAAGCAAATTAAAAACTCCCTCTTCACTTATGACAATATCCGATAGGGGTGGGTTTGCCACATCAAATGTTTCCAGGACACCGTTATCCCTCGTAAAAACAGATTTAAAATGATCATTGAAAGCGTTAGAAATAACAAAGGAATCACTAGTTTCAACACCATCAATTTCAAAAACATCAGTAGTCACAGTATTAGGCGAAATTAAACTCCAGAACCTCTCGGGAGACGAAGACATGAGACTCGGAAGTTGTTGGCCATAATAGCGTTCCTTATCAGACACAACATTTGCTTTCACTTGAGAAGCAAGTTCAGAAATTTTTTGCTGGAGGATACCTACGTCTTTAGAGTACCGTCTTTGATTTTTTAAACGTTTGAGCCGTCTTCGCAGCTGCAACGTTTCCCGAGAAATCCAGGGGTTCTTTCCTTTCGATTTTTTTACAATACGAGGAACAAATCTATCAATACACTCATTTATAAGGTCCTTGAAGCGCTTCCACAAATAATGAATATCAGCAGTGCAACACGAAAAAGAATCAAATTCAAATGATAGTAAATCCAATATTGACGTGTCATCGGCACGTGAAAACTTTGGGAACGAGACCACCTTGCAATTTTTCTTTAAAACAACATTAGTAAGCGTAAGTATCACAGCCTGATGATCAGATATTCCAGGGAGAACAGAGCAGCTAGCTTGGGCAGAGATTGAGCCACTAAGGAAAAAAAGATCTAGAATTGAACAAGAACTCGCGTGTATTCGAGTGCATTTATCAACGATCTGCATCAAGTCAAAAGAAAACGCTATATCGATCATTCTTTCACCAATTTTATAGTTAGGTTGTTGCAAAGAGAAAGATGACCAACTAACATGAGGCAAATTAAAATCTCCAGCTAGAATTCTCCGATCCTCAGGTTTCACATGCGCGACGAGGTAGTTGTGTAGTTCATCCAGAACATCCATGGAGGAATTGGGTGGGCGATAAATAGCCCCAATAACGTACCTGGTCTTTCCGTAATATGCTTTGCAAAATATGCCCTCGACATTACGTATGTCATGCATTTTTGTAATTTGCAATGACTGTCTAAACAGGATCGCCACTCCACCACCTCTACTCCCACGGTCATTACGGTACACACGGTAGCCCCGCGGAACAAATTCACTATCAAGTATGTTATCGTGCAACCATGTTTCGGAACCACATGCGGCGGAGCGGGCGGCCCCTCGCAGTGATCGGCCGCCGCTCCGTCCAGCTGGGAGAGGGGGATGCGGGGACATTCCATGGAAAACATGGCGTCGCGCTGGATCCGGTCCCCACAGTGCAGAGATTGCTGAAAATCATGGCGTTATCAAGGCAACCCTTCATTCATGGCAACACTAGGTTCGATGGGCTAAGCTGCTGTACCGGAGGTAGTGCCTTGAACATCAAATTTCAGCATATGAACTTTGCCGTCACAGACCAGCAGAGCAGTGACGCTCTACAGCGAGTTATTAGTATAGGAATTGAAGGCACGTCGATAACAACTACGGTAACAGCGAAGGCGATCGCAGGAGAGCGCATTAGCGATAGCTCCACGCGAGCGACGGTTGCTGTCTCACGTGCTGCGCACCAAAAAAAAAAAAATTCCACCATATCCACGAAGCGAATGATGTTAGAGGAGCTTGCTCGGAAACGATCGGGAAACCCGTGAATCATCCGTACAAGTCCTCTACCATCATATAAAGACATGACACGTTGTTAAAGTTATACACACATTATACACACAATGTTTATTAATTTACATTCTGATGCGTGCACTATATACACAATTTGATTAACTATATGTACACAATTTTCAGTATTACAAGTTTACATACGCAAGTTTACATATTACAGTACGGACGCTGCTTCCTGCGCCCGTACCTCTTCGAGGTTCTCTTGCCGCCGCTTGCGTGCTGCTTCGGCTTCGCGGGCTTTCAACTCGGGGTCCGCCTGTCGATGAGGCCTCTCCACTTCGGCCTCGCGGGCTCTCAGCGCAGGATCTCACCGCAGGCAGCGGCCATGAGAGCTCGCAAGGCAGCAGCAGCGCGGGCTCGCCGCCAAGATCCTGCGGTGAAAGCCCACTCTGCTGCTGCCTCGCGAGCTCTCATCGCCTCTGCCTTGGCCTCTTGGGTGTTCATGACGAGTAGCTGTGGCGAAGTGCACTGAGTGGGCTCCCGACGAAGAGAAAGGAAGCGCACGAAAAGCGCTCGATGGATGGATGCTATGAGCGTCCCCTTGGTAACGGGGCGGTGACATGTGCGCCACCAGGCTCGTAAGAAAATTTAAGAACTTTTCTTTTTTTTTCCTTCTCTCTTTAAATTGTCCTCATGCCTTTTAAATCTACTTCAATCAAATCGATCATACTGTAGCGAAAACGGAAATTCATAGCCCTGTTCTCTGCCCCTTATGGAAGAAAGTCCATATTTTTCCCTATAATTATTTTTGTCCGTTCTCTCTAGTTTTCTGCCACCAGTATTCTAACCGTCTCTTACTTATTTCGATTGCGGGTATGTTCAGCTTCCCGTCGTTCTCCCTAAAACCCAAGGCTTCATGTAGGGTGGTGCCCAAACGTACACCTGGGTGGATATTTCCGCATTCAATCAGAACATGCTCCATCGTTTCCCTATCTTCCTCACAGCATGTGCATTTTTCTTCTTATTTACTGAATTTCGCTTTATAAATACGTGTTCTAAGGCAGGGAGATCTCGCTTCAAACAGTAAAGCGCTTCCTCTTGAATTATCATAAAATGCCGCCCTCTTTATTTCGTTTTTGCCCTTTCGGTAGTCATTCAGAGCTCGCTTTATATAGGCGCGGCCCTCTAGCGGTCACCTATCTAACTAGCGCGCGCGCCTAGAGTGTGCGCGCCTGGATGGATGGATGGATGGATGGATGAATGTTAGGAGCGTCCCCTTTATAACGGGGCGGTATCCCGCAGGCCACCAAGTTCTACCTTTATTTTTACCTCTACAAATTTTGTTTTTCCGAATCGCATGTATTTTCACAACTAATTTTTCTCCTCGCCTACCTATTTTATCCATTATCGTTCCGCTGTGAAGTAACAATCTTGCCCGAACTACATTGCGTTTCTGTTTGCTCCATACCTTTGTGCCACCAATACTCTTAGCGCCTTTTACTTATCTCTGTCGCTGACATGTTCAGCTTTCCCGTGCTATCTCTGAAACCCATGGCCTCTTGCAGGGTAGTGCCGCAGCTACAACTGGGCGGACATCTGTACATTCGGAGCGCTCACTAGAGGGCGCGCCGCCGCTCAGGCGGCGCTCTTGAAATCAGAGCATATATGCGCCTCTAGTGGGAGCGGTGAGAACTAGCGGCTACGCCGACGATGGACAACCCCCCCGCACAACGAGCAAGTCCCTAAAGCTAACAGAACCAGAAACGTTTGCAGACTCAACTTCTCCATTTTTACTCACTGTTGTGAAGGCGTCGCCAGCGAAATGTTTGCTGAAGACCATCGCATACTTCTAAGACAGCTTGTCGTTTTTAAAGCCCGGAAGCCACTTCCTGCGGAGCACAGCCTTTTCAATGTAGTATAGCGGAAGCTTATTCCTGTTTCCGTGGAGTATGTCGAGCCCTGAGGCATCGAACCATCCCTGCCGGCGGGTTCTAAGCAAAGATATGTCGCGAAATAAATCACAACGCCGCGCTTCGACCTAACCGCTTGGCAACGTATCCACACTAGAAGCACGATGCTGTCGTCACGTATAGGTCAATAACGGGGCGAATAGATTAACGTTCTACTTCTCAAAATTTCTGTGTAGTGGCGATGGCGCATATTGGTACTGAATAGAAATAAATGTGGCCTCTAGAATGTCCCAAGTTGCCTGTGAATGGAGAGATGAAGAGAGCATTACTTATAAGTCATAGGGTCAATATTGCTTAAAAGCCGGACGTAATGCATGATGTATTACACCGGCTAAAACGAGCCGATGTTTCCAACGAACAAGAAATATTAAAACCATGGTACGAGATGCATATATAAAACCTGTCGTGCTCAGTTGCGAGATGTGTGAAGAGAGCATAATACCTGTCCTTACATGTAATGCTGCGCAGTGTGTTCTAAATGTTGTTTTTTTATTTGAACAGCTTGCTTAACGCTAGATATATGGAAACCCCACCTTTCCGAGCATGTGTGTTCAGGAATTCTTGGACGACGGCCAAAAACTGACGCAAAAAAGTGGTGCAGTCAATGGAAAACTCAAACGCGCAAACGTAAACTTGGTTCTTTCGCCTTCCGTCTAGTCCTCTTTGTTTCTCTTCTGTTATTATTAAGGCACTGCTTGAAATGGTTCATTTGGATAAATTCTTAGGCATTAATCTAAATTCCAAACCACACATGGCAAGTATTGCCGTGCAGTCACTATGTATAGAAAAAAAAAGAAATGGAATGCGTGCACAGGCAAAGCATCCTTGCCTTTACACAGGGCACAATTTCATCTTCTGTATTCGGTTGTCCGAAGAGCGAAGCACGTTTAACATTTTTCGTTTCTTCAACTTCTCATTGATAAACATAGGGTGTCGGAACATCAGCGGCTCAATCTATATATCTCTGAGGGTTGATTGATTGATTGATTCTTCGGGCTTTACGTCTCAAAAGCACGATATAATTATGAGAGACGCCGTAGAGGAGGGCTTCGGAAAAGTCGACTACTTGGGGTTCTTTAACATGCACTGAAATCGGACCACCACACATTGACTCCATCGAAGTGCAGTTGAAGTTGAATAAAGCCATTCGTAATAACACTCGTCCTTGCCTTTATCCGCTTCGTGTATGTTTATTGTACCACATATTTTAAGTCAATTCACGCGTTTTTGCTTGCCAAAACCGGCCATAATTATGAGGAATGCCGTGTATACAGTGGGGGGCTCCAGAATCATTTTTGCCATCTGGGGTTCTACAGTATACACCAAAACCAAGCACATATTCATGAAGGCACTATGTCATACCAACTACCCCGCACACAAGCCGTGCTCCTGAAGTCTACATCATCTTTTCGAGACGGTTTCTTTTTGAATGTTTCACATTTTCGGGGCGAAGCTCCTCAGGGTGCTTCATCTAAGACCGTACACATCTCGAGTCCACAGATCCCCAGTCCTCAAGCTTTACCGTGGAGGAGCCCGCCTACGAAGCGTTACCACCCTTCGTGTACTCGGCATGCACCTTCAAGAGACAACCAGCGTGCAGGTCACCATAAATTGGCTCTGACACACAGTCAAGAGTTTGACAGGACTCACCCGAAGACTCCCGTGAGGACGCAAGGACATGATGGAATGAGACACGTTAATTCTGGTACAGGCCCCGGTCTTAAGCCGACTCACATATGCTCTCCCCTTCCACCTAACACGAAAAACTGAGGAAGCACCAGCTGATGCTTTGACCCGCATTGCGACCAGGTCAGCTCTTGGACTACCGAACAGGCCGAGCACGGAGCGCCTACTTGAACTGGGTGTCCATAATACATTTGAGGAGCTAGCAGCACCTACATTCATCTCCTAAAGAGAAAGGCTCGGTGGTACACCTCAATGGCGATCGCTTTAACAACGATTACACTTCCTGATCACACCCCACTACTGTTCAGAGGCCACTGACAAAATAACGCCAAATCTTCGCTCATGCCTTCTGGTAGAAACCATACCATGAAATACTACGATTCAGGTTGGATTACGTGACTTGAAAGATAATGATCAATTAGCAACTTGAGGCAGGTAATGTCGGTGATTAGGGGGGAAAAGGAAGTTCCATTCTACCATGGTACGTAGCAAGACCGAACGTTCATAGGAGGTTGAATTGGCATGTGGTAGATATACACTGGCAGCGTTTCGATGCATGTGGCGAGAGATTAGATGGATCAACGCTTTCATCACCTGGTGATAGTTAAGGAAAAAAATGCCTGAAAATAAAAATTGTGCATTTTAGATACGAAGCAGCTAATGGTCGAGCCTCTTGCCTCCCTGCGCCGTCCACACCCCAACTGCGCATGCGCAAAGCTGGCCCAAGCTGCTTTCTACGATGAACGCTTTACCAGCACGCAAGAAACGAGAACGCGCCCTCGCCAGCGAGAGAGAACGCTGACGCAGGCAGCGTTTGCTAGCGAGTTTCTGGATTGAAAAAAAAAACGACTGCCAGCGCTGCACAACCGTTCGCCGGCCACCCCGTATATACAGGCACAGGATCTTGACCTGCAATCTAGTGACGGTGGGAGATTTTTCTTGTGCGTAGTTGAACCATAAGGATTCGCAACATGTGCGTTAACTAAATGTAATCCGGAACTCGGCACGGTCTACGCCCTGGGAGCGCAGGAACCTCATAAAGACCAGAAGCATAAATGACAACGCGTATGTAAATACACACACATACATTGTCACTCATTTAGATGCATGAGTGGGTAATGCCAGGGGTGATTTACGGTAACACCGAACGATCCCCAGTGCTTCGCCCACTCTTCATGGTTCACTTCGTGGAGATACGCGATTTTTTTTTTCAAATTTAATTTGACAGCAGCCAGCGCCACCACCAGCATGACGCCCGAGGCGTTCAAGTAGAAACACGGTCCTTCTAATGATAGTATTTACAGCGCCATCTCCTTTCGCCCTATTGCACTTAACCATGCCGCCGCTACGCTTATTTTTCTTCTAGAGTGGGCGCTACAGTTTCCGTTCTTTGATGCCCTACATAGATGTTCTCTGAGCATGCTTTAATATAATCAGCAGGACTGCGAAACTGTCACTGACCTGCCAGGCGTTCATCATACAAAGTACATGACAGTGGTTTCCTTTGTGATACCGCTTTGCCGTGACTTCTCTGAGCACTGCAAGTATCCTTCACCCGTGGTACAGTCCGCGGATGCTCGCTCGTTCAGCACTCTCTAGCGTTCTCCACCTGGTTGCAACAGCCAGCGGGAGAACGCTACGTAGTTTTGAATGCAGCAAGGAGACTCCATAACGTCGAGCAGTTACAGCTCGCCACGGCGCGGCACGGTACAAGACCTAAAGAATCGCACACGTCACAGCAACACAACACGCAGCGCGCACATGGTCATAACAAGGCCGCCATTGTGCCCCGTCAACATGTCCGTTAATATGTCATTTCCTCCACACTTATCCGTCAGTGCGAAGGCTGGGCACGTTCTCTCATAATCTCTGCATTGAATGCCGTTCTCTAGCGATCCGCTCTGTTACCCCTACTGACCACCGGTTGTCTGGCTTTTACACTACATGCCCTGCTCACGCCCATTTCTTCTTGTTAATTGCTTCTAAGATGTCCGATCTCGTCTTGTCCCTTACAACTATCATTTTCCGGTCCGTGGCAGATGGCGGCAGAAGGTTAAGCAGTTGGGATCAAGAAGTTCGCTAGGATAAACGTGGTCGCAGGCAGCACCGAACCGGGATAACTGGGGACCTGGCTTGCAGTGCGCGTAGACATGATAATGATTGTGGTGGTGGTGGTTTTGATGATAAATGCATTCCCAAGGTCCATGATTACGGCTCCAGGGAATGCATGGCGCAGCGCTACTTGGGTGTAAATTTGAGGATTTCTCCAGTTCCTCTGCGGGAAGCGGTGCCTAGCGCGCCATGTGGTCTGTGGCTACGACAATCCACCTGTTCCTATAGCTCGTCACGTGGAGAACGGGCGAAGGAGGCCCACACTGTCCTGTTTAAGGTCCTCGATGGTATGGCGATCAGCCGCATCTGAAGACCAGTGGGGCTGATTGGCTTCGTTTACCGCCGCTGGCAATCAGGTGAGGACGTAGTGGATGACGTTGAATATAAGACGGGGCCAGTGAAGATTCTTCTTCAGGTTCCAGAGTACATGTGCCGTGCCCAGGTGCCCCGACGCAGGTTAGTTGTGGCACGCTTGCAAGATTTCTTTTTGGAGGCCAGCGGGGATCGCTTCGTCCTCGATGTTGGGTCGAAGTTCTTCACCAGCACCGAATTTCTCAGGCAGGATGCAACGGAGTTGTGCATAAATGCCTCTTGTGTGGTGACGTTGTGTTCTTCTCGATGTTTCCAGCGTCAGCCCCGAGGTGTATACGGGGGCCGCTTCGAGAACAGACGCTAACCTCGCGAGCTGCTAATCAACGTTCCCGGCAAATACAACGACGCAGTCGAGTTAGACGAGGCCATTTTAGGTGCACAAGCATAGTGTCCGAGACTCTGCAATGTTGCTGTGTGCGCAGTCCAAAGAGCATCACTTCGAACTCATACGTCCAGGGGCAGAAACGCTATCTTGTCACACTCCCTGTTGTCCTCTCTAATTTACCAGTTATTGGTTTCTAGGTCCATCGAGTACAAGTACTTGACATAGGATAGAGGGCTTCGTCGGTTCGTGGGATTGGATGTATATCTCTTTATTGTTTTGATTTTGTTCAGACGTCGGTCGTAGGGGCAGAGGCTCAGAGTATACCGTCTTCTTTCTTAACTAGCACGACTACAGCCGGGGGACTTTTTGACGGACGCATGATGTCTTCAAACGAAAAAAAAACGGAGCGCTTAAAAACAACAGAAAAAGAAGCAGGAGGCACACGGGAGTGCCAGACCTGTGTCCGTTCTGCTTCTTTGTGTGTCGTTTTTTAGCGTTCCGTTTTTTTTTTCCCTTTCAAGCATGAACAAGCTCGACCAAAGATATTTTCTTGCAAGCCGTATGACATCGTTGCTTGCGTTTTCAACTTCTGAGGGATGCAAGATGTCATCAAGTCTCTTCGAATTGGTGTCCGGATTGTGCTGCACACGTAGACAGATAAGCATTAGGGTACTGTTCTTTTGGTCGGGCTTCATTTCAGGTAATGGCCTCGCCACGGTGGTCTAGTGGTCATGGCACTCGGCAGCAGATCCGAAGGTCGCGGGATCGAATCTCGACCACGGCGGCTGCATTTAGATGGAGGCGAAATGTTGAGGCCCGTGTGGTGTGCGATGTCAGTGCTCGTTAAAGAACCCCAGGTGGTCGAAATTTCCGGAGCCCTCCCCGTCTCTCATAATCATAGCTGATTTTGGGACGTTAAACCCCACAAATGAATCAATCATTTCCGGTAATCATTCGGTGATTTGCAAGGGGCGTCTGGCGTAGCTTTCAACTGGACGTAAAACAGCCACAGTAATGGCGTATCAAAGCGGTTAACTTTCCCTGTTTCTTTTTTTCGATAAGGCAGGGTCCACGTCGCGGAAATTAGCAGGCTTGAAGGGCTCGTTTCATGCGCTGAATATCGGTGACAGCGACCACGACACTTTTTCTAGATTTCTTCGAGAAACGCAATAGAAGCGCCCTTGCTTAAGCGCTGATATTCCTCGGTGATATTCGCGGTCAGAGCATGCAATTCTTGTTACCTCAAGTGCACACTACCCCCTGTGACCGAACACATCGCACTCAGAAGTCTACGCTTTATGAGATATTATGCGCGGTGTTTGGTAAGGGCTTTATGGCTCTGCCATTCCCTTGTTCAAATCAGCTACAGTTTTATCAGATCTGCTCAGCTGAGTTGTATACCCCGCGTCTCGCTTAATCGGCAGACTATGGCCAGAGCTATAGCTTTTCACACTCAGCAAATACGGCCGTTTGGTCTCGGAAACTGCAGGAAAATGTAACTGCTTCACTTTTTAGCGAAGAGGGCACAATATTTCCGCAACTGCATCGCAAAGATAAATAGATTAGATAGCTGCATTTTGGTGCGGTCACCAAGCCCACGAGAGAGGTGTTCTTGGGTGAACATTTTTTGTGTAGTCGGCCACAAGATAATACAGACCACGCTGGCGCATGCGGGAACTGCTGCTGTCCGCCTGTGCCGTCCACCTGCTGGCTGCCTGCTGCTGGGGGAATCGCTCCAGCGTGTACCATCGTCCTAGCGCACTGTATGGCAGTTACGGTGCGTGATCACGTGGTTCGCATTATCTTTCCGCCGACGGTTAGTGACTGCGCTGACGTTGATTATGACGTGGCCATCCACATGACAGGGCGATTTCCGATGATCGAGTTCCTGAGACGACATATCCGGTGCGGACGAGAGGTGGCTGGCAGAAGCTTTCGGAGCACGGCAGTGCCAACACGGATTGGGACCTCATGGACGGACGTTCCACGGTCAACAGCATGAGGCCGGTAAACGCATCAATGGTCACCTGCTTCGAGAACGTAAGTGGATCAGATTCTTTGTGCAGCAGTCACCGATACGAACGGACACTAGAGGCTGGATTGAAGCAGCATTTGCGCAGCTAAAGTGCGTGGATAGTTCTGAGGCGGTGCTGCGCTTCTTTCATTCTTCTTCCCCAACAGAAATTCATTAAGATGCCAGTGGAATCGGCCTCAGCGCAGCGTTCTTTCAATGCCATGGCATTGCGTAATACTTCGCTATACATATGATCTTTCATAAGACGAGGGAAAAAAGTACGCCTGCGCAGTGACAGAAACGGGAGTGCCTGGCAATCGTTTCCGCCGTCCACGTTGAGTTCGACAGTTCTCTTTGGAGGTTGTTGAGCCTACTTTACCTTTCTGGCCAATCATTCGCATTGGAAACAACCCATAGCAGTGGAGTATGCTTTGATGCCGATAGCTTTCGCTGCTTTGTTGTTGCCGTGCCATAAAGCCTATTTTAATTGAAGCAGGTGCTGTTCAATCGCCTCACTTGCAAGCTCAATCCATTTCCGAATCTATTTGTACCACAAAAACAATAGAGCCCATACCCGCATGATGCTTGTGTGTGTGTGTGTGTGTGTGTGTGTGTGTGTGTGTGTGTGTGTGTGTGTGTGTGTGTGTGTGTGTGTGTGTGTGTGTTTCCGTCAGCCAAGCATAACTTTGGCAGTCATCTAGAAACTCTTACACCTCGTGTCACGCAAACTGAGAGTGATGCATTCCTGAGCAAGCGGAAAGAGCACGCCGCAGAAATTGTACACTTCTACGCCCGCGATGCTGGAAGCAAAGCTTGCATGTATAAAAGCACTAAAAGAACCCCTGACGACCAGTGACGGTAGCAGCACTTGCGAGCATGAGAACGTCGCGACCGGCCAGGTGGATGTGCTGACGTCCCTACGCCCCCTGTTGCTCATCTATTCATACAACGCGCTGGCATGCATTGGCGTCCATTTCAGTGACCGCTTACGTGCACCGTTTTACTTTCGGGGCGGCTGTATTTACCGCAAAAAAGCAGTGCATTCAGCTAGCCATTTGGTTTTCTATTTCGAAAAGATTTGAGAGCGATCAGCACACACACGGACAAGAGCTATACCCACTGGCTTGCTGTACAAAAACAGTTCGTATTGTTGCGCATGCGCAACGTCGAGTAACACATGCAAATGCCAGGAGGTTAAAGAAGCAAAGCCGAAATAAGCAGCCACGCACGCCCAATGGCATCCAGTCAAATATCATATGCAGATGTATACACGGCTTAATCCAGGCCTCGCACGCATTAATTTCGCCCCGCCACGGCGGTCTAGTGGTTATGGCACTCGGCGGCCTCACCCGAAGGCCGCGGGATCGAATCCCGGCGACGGCTGCGGCTGCATTTCGATGGAGGCGAAATGTTGAGCCCGCGTGTACTGTGCGATGTCAGTGCACGTTAAAGAACCCCAGGTGGTCGAAATTTCCGGTGACCTCTACTGCGGCGTCTCCCATAATCAGAGCTGGCTTTGGGACGTTAAACCCCACAAATCAATCAATCAATCGTAGTCTGCGTAAAAGAGAGCCGTCTTGGGCGCCCGCTTAGAGCTAATTTTGGTGTTTCTATTGCAGGAACCACTTCGCTCGCAGCAAATACTGTACGTAATGTACCGGGGTGTGTGAAAACTGATGTTTTCTAATACAATCCGAATGTGAATATCCACCTTGTGATATTGATTTCTGGGGTTTTAAGTCCCAAAACCACGCTATGACAGAGACGCCGCAGTGGAGGGGTCCTGAAATTTCCACCACCTGGACTTCTTTAACGGGCACCGACATGGCACAGTACACGGGCCTCAACATTTACCGCTTACAGAAAACAACCTCGAGAGGCCTGACAACCATGAAGGGCCTAATCCTACCCGAGAGCAAGACAGAAACACTTTAAGGGTGCCTACGCATTGTACTTACCTCTGCACCCCACACTCATTCTCGCAGACAACCCGTTAGTGTCTATTACGGATGTAGTGAATTTCTTACGCGAACTAGGCATTCTCAACAAAATTTAAGTACTGCAACTACTTACCGTTCCAACTGTCAACATTCGTATCACATTCACATCTCCCATATCAATTTCATAGTTTTACTCAATATACATATTTTATGCACATTTAGTGTGCAAGCTTTTAGGCCCCTATACAGCCCCCAACACCAACCCATTGATCACACAATCCTGTACACACTACTTCTACCTCCATGCTCCGCGGCCATAGCCGGCGCTTGCGCCGCCGGAGACCACGTACTTCTAACCCTGCGTCAGGCGCCACATAGCCTTAGTCGCTTTTGCGCCACAAAACCCAACTTAACTAACCTAATCTTACCCGAGGGGCACCGCGCATAGGCGTCAGAGGATCCTTGCCGAGGCCAACGGAATTACGTCACGCTGCCTCTTAGCGTTTTTATGGCGAAGCTGTATATCTGTACCAGCCAAATTTTTCCTCGCGTGGTCAGCGTTAACGGAAAGCGCCAGGCTAAGAAGGCAAGCCAGCATAGCCCGATGGAGAGCGAGAGGCGCACGGCGAAGGGAGCGCGGCGCATGTTCGCAAGTGGTGTTAAGCCGTACCTCATCTGTACAGATAAAAATGGCGTCGCGCAGCACAGCGGAAGCGCGGTCGAAAGTAGTATTGAAGCAGGCGATCGTGAGAAGCGTGCAGCTACGGCGTCTCTCATGATCAGTGGTAGTGCTGGGACGTAAAACAACATAAATCAATCAGTCATTTCATCAACGTAGCGAACTAAGCGTTCAAAAGCTGCGGCCCATCCACTCCGTGAAGGAAGTTGGAGAGCAAAGCCACACTGCAAGTCATACCTGTGAACCAAACTCCGCAAGAGGGGCAGTGTACAATTTTTTTATAGTTATCTCGCTTACGCACCTTAAAAGGTCCTCAATTTTGGCGTGTGGCTGCATTTGGCGTGAGCCAACATGTTCTAAATTCTATTTTTTAAATACGAAGCATTTCTTGGCGAACTTTAGCCTAAACTTTGACCGTATGTATCTATGTATTTATCTATCTCTTTATCTATATATCCATTTATCTAGCTATTTATCTAGCTATTTAGCCGCCTACGTCCCGGTGCTCTCCTGGCCGTCTCTTTCGCCCTGTATGTACAAAGGTTTGGATGGTATGGTGCGAATGTATGACGAGCATAGGTGATTAATGTTCACCTTACTAACATGATATAATCAGCTTGTACGTCACGATACAAGATACTGCAATCACGTGTGGCTCATACTCTTAATGCACGGCCTGCGGCATGCGGGTATGCGCCACGGGTGTTTGAATTCATGCAACCCATGTCAGTCTCGGGGCAACTAAAATCTATAATTACTACATCATTGAGGCACTTGAAAACAACAAAGGCATACCGTTTGTCGCAGCATGACATTCAGATATACACGTAAGCGCACAGCCTCACGCGAATAATATGTAACGTCCGAAGCCGACCTACAGGCTAAGCGGTAGGCGGGTGTCGAACCCGGACCCCGAGGTGCTAATCAGGCACGGCACCGCTAACCTGCAGTGGCTCTTCCCACACGGTATATAGAGCAAGTAAACCTTTCGCTCCAGCAGTTGTGATGATTGTGCTTGCGTAAGGTCAAATGGGCTTGTAGTTGATTAATTTACGGATTTTCTACGTGTCAAAACCACGGTATGATTGACAGTCGTCGTAGTAGAGGGCTCCGGGATTTTCGACCACCTGAGGTTCTTTAAAGGGCAACTCCGGCTGTTTCTCCGCCATATTTTCATGTTGTTTTCCAGTAGTACTGAGAGTTCTGAAGCAGGCAGGGTCATTTAATTTGCTCAGAAAACTCGCCAATATTAAAAAAACCGAATTAACGATGCGCTCAAACCGAAACGGCAGACGCTTCGTGCAGCATATGTGATGACGTCACAGCCTCCACGTCATCAGAAATATGGAGCTGGTGCCAGAAAAATGAAAGTAGCTTGTCATCAAACTATGTGTTCAGCCCATTGGACTTCACAGGGACCATTTGCGCGCTTATGTGTAGCCGTTTTGCTTTAGACTGCCTGCCTGCTTGGGTAGGCAGCGTTGCAGGTAATGACGTCACAAATACAGGGTGGCTCGCGCGTGGATCCGCTAAAAATTAAATTCATTTTCAGGAAAAGCAAATGACTTACAACCGCCTGGCTTGTCATAAATTATTGCATCACCGAGGAGACAATGTACTGAAAATTTGTTTGAGATCAGTTGACAATGAAAAATCGCCGGAGTTGCCTTTTAACGTAGATTGATGTCGCACAGTACACTGGCCTCAACATTTCCCCTCTGGAATTCGATCCCCGACACTCGGATCAGCAAATGAGTGCCATGATCACTAGACCACCGCGACTGGGCAGTGCTTGCGTGTGTTACGCGCCGTCAGAGCATGTGATGAACACTGCATGTGTTCTGGTAGCACTTGGCATGCGTTTGTCCAACTTTCCTTGATTATGTAGAAATTCTTCAAAGGACGACGCTTATGATACGCACATCAGTGGACTGTAGCCTGCATTTCTCTTCGATAAAAGATGTCCATGATGTGGTAATGTTACATCCTAACGTGGGGGGGGGGGGGGGGGGGCGGGGAGGGGAGCTACCGTCGCCAGCGTGCTGTCAAGTTTCCTGGTCGGTTAGCCCCGTCAAGAACACACCGACTCATGCACTGAGCACAAAGAAGTTCATCTTATCAACACTTTGCTGAATTCCGGACGATGTGAAATAGCCAGTCTCCTCGCTTACTGCTCAGATGACACCGATTTCCACAATGCTTAGGATCTGCAGGATTTTTATTTTCTGAAGAAATGTTCCCTCTGTCATTTCTAACCTGCCCATCCGTAATGCCCTATCTTGAGATATCTTGCAAGTTTAATTTACAAAATGAGGTCGTCTTAGCCATTCAACGAGAATACCGCGTCTTCCGTAGGCCGATATGTTTGCGCCATCTCGAGGCGAGTATGTTTGTTAGGGCCAAATATTGGTTTTCGAAAGCTATAGAAAATACGAAATGATTTTCGGGAAGGCGAAAATGCATTTTATCGCGTTAATTCCAAGCGGTGTCCTTGGTGGAAGTTGTCTGCACCTGGACAGTTGTCTTCGGCCAGGAGTTTTTGCTCGTGTGTAGAGCAGCCAGTAATCTGACAAAACTTTTAGGGGCAAAGCTTCTTAAGGCGTAGGCCTGTCTGCCGTTGCCGTCGTAGCTAACGTCCCTAGATATTTTTTCCGTCTAGGGACATTAGTCGTAGCCACCTCGTGTAGTTCGCGCTCGCCCTCGGCCCTTGCCTCTCGGCGCGCGAGCTCTCTTCCATCTGCTGTCTTGTGTGAGAGAGAGAGAGAGACAGAGAGAGAGAGAGGGGGCGAAAGGCGCGCGTTGACTGTGGAAACGCTCTTTCTTCGATGAACGCGCTACCAGCTCGCAAAGAAGAACGCGCCCTCATCCGCGAGAGAAAACGTTGACGCAGGCAGCGTCTTCTAGCGAGTTTCTTGATTGAAAAATGCTGACTGCTCGCGCTGGAGAACCGTTCACCGGCCACCCATATGTATATACATAGGCACTGGATCTTGACTTGCAATGAAGTGCCGGTGGGAGATTTCACTTGCGCATAGTTGAACCATGAGGATTCGTAGCGTGCGCGTTAACTAAATTAATCCGGAACTCGGCACGATCTACGATGAACCTCCCGAGCTTCGCCCACTCATCATCATTCACTCCGTGGATACGCTGTAATTTTTTTGAATATACAGTAGAACCCCGCTGTTACGTTCCCGGCTGCTGCGTGAGAAACGTACCAGCGGGGTTCTACTATATATCTAACTTTATGCTTACTTTTTTCTTCCTCGCCCTCCCAGGCACCAGAAGCGTAGGGAGCACCACAGAAGGACATTGCCTTCAGGTCCGAGCATTCGTCATCATCATGGCGGGCCTCGAGCGTCTGGTGGCAGGATGGTGCAGCGAGCAGCGCGTACCGTGCAACACAAGCGAGGACAACAAATGTACACTACTTGTCCACCGAACAGACATAAACAGAATCCTCCTAGAAGCGGGACTCGAAATTCGGGAGGACCACAGACACGCTGGCGGCGTCCGCATGGCAGTCACTCGGATACCAGTATGCAACAGCCCCGTCTGGGACAAACCCGGTGCGTGGCTCAAAAACGCGTCTCTGAAGCTCGTCAGTTCGCTGATCTTCCAGCACAGCTGCTTCACGACGATAGAAATGTACCACAACTTTCCCTGGTCCCACGAGATGCGTCAGGGCCTGAGCCGCCAGAAGGCACTGAAGAGCTTCACGGTACACCTGGTGCTGCGAGGCGGTGAGGATCGAGATGATCCTTATGACAAGTTCGACATTCTCTCCTATCTCCCTTCACCAGCTGTCGAGCTAGTCTTCGAGTGGGCACGCTCTGCGTTCCAGGTGTCAGCGGCACCGATTTGTGGCCAGATTGCAGAGGAAATCCTGATGTACGTCACGACACTCCGCGCAGAGAATTTGAGACTGAACGTAAGGGACGCGCATGCGTTTCCTTTCTGCGCTGATGGACAACGACAGCGTCACCGACCTCGGTGTTCACGCGTGCGTGTACGCAGGTGATCCTATTGATGCAGGTGGAATGTCACGAGTTATCTCAACGAGAGGCGGGGAGCCCTGCGAAAGATAACACTGACTGACTCCGTTAGTTGTGGAGACGAAGTACTGTGGATGAAGATGATTCCTGTACTCAGTGAAATGACGGAATTAGAGGAATTGGACGTGAACGTGAGCATGGACCTCAAATCTAGTAAGTAACCAAGTACTTCCAGCTTCCACATAAATACTTCCAGCTTCCACATTAGTATATATGGGCGCTCTGCGCGCATGCTATGTTTGTGTGTCAGTAAACAAGTAAGTCGCCATATTAAAATCACCCTCGAACGTGATAGCCGTATACGTAAGTTTAGATGTTTTCTTTTACGTCCGCAGATTTGGAAAACCTCTCGGTGGCTCTTCAAAGACCGTGTAATAATCACATTTGTCGGATTTAATGGTAACTAGCGCACTTTTGTAACACATGCCTAATATATGCTATTTTGCTATTATTTCTAACAATACCGCGACAATGTGAATATACAGGCAGAATAACTGAAGCATTTCATGCTTCTATGTTCCACATAGAATGATTTAAACTCCAACTTTGAGGGTCGAGAGGCCATTGCTGTCTGCTCCACGCTTTTTAATTGTTTTCTCTACCACCGCCGCGTCACTGCGTTACTCATTAGTTTTATATGTGGACCAAGTAAAACTCACCCTAGTGTTGCATTTGTAGCATGGCTTCCATATTAGCGGATGACATACTTATTAACACGATGTATGACAGAATAAATGCTGAAGGTGGTGGAAGGATAAACGCAGCTAAGGCAGGAGAAACTGTGGAGACATCTTAGATACGTGGAGCAGCCACACTCTAAACGAGGCATCGCGTAAGAACATCAGAGAGCAGTCGGATAGAGTGGAACTGGGACATTCATTCGTAAAAGCACTGACGGTGAAGTGTCAAGCAGGAATACAAGGAACGTTCATGGCCAAAAGGGGGGAAGTGGTACTGGTTGGTTTTATGTACTTGTGGGCAGGATGAAATAACAAAAAGGAAAACGAATGGCAGAGTACATGGCAAGTGACATTAATGAGCTGCGAGAACGGTGCGAGATGTTTACACTGGAGAGATACGAATGCGCACTTGGAAGATATGCCGATGGATATGGGTGCCGATGGATATGTGTGAGGGCCACAAAACTTGAGAGGTGAGAAGTCTGCAGTCGACGATAGACTGCACATTATTGTTTATTGCAGCAGGTCAATGTGCATTTGCGTTAGAAGGGGAGAAAGAAATGGAACATGTATGAGAACCATGACGTAAGATAATTTAAAGACCCACGAAACTGCTGTCGAACCAGTCTATCAAATTGAAAAGCAGCGCAGTGGCTCCACTGAAACAGGAATTGGAAAGGGAGGACAAGTGTTCCTAGCGGGGCGTCGACAGTTCCCGAGGTCAGGGATAGAAGTATCTGCTACCACTAATAAGGTAGTGCGAAATGGAACCCCACGGGTGGAGGTTAAGCAGGATAATCGCGATACACGAGGGAAAGGAGGGCAAAGCTAGCACGTACAACTACCGCCTAATAAAGGTGAGATGAGTGGCTTACAGGCGTGTGATGCAGATCACAAAGAAAATACTGCAGGCATGGGTGGAGGACGGAAGAGTGCTGGAAAAATCGCAAGATGGGTTCCGCAAGACAAAGCAGGTTAGACCCGTTCTCGTTAGCACAGTGTGTTGAAATAGCACAAAAGGAGCAGGCCATTATGGCTGACATTTCTGGCTATCAAGGGAGCTTATGACATTGTAACAGAAGAGCAGCTGTGGGATATGTTATACTTGCGCTAGAAGTTCTTAGATGGAGTAGCTTATTTAAAAGATAACTTTGTCCTGAAGAAAGCTACCGTTCAAGGCGGTAGAGCATCGGGCCGCCCCACGTCGGTCGAGTACGTGGCCAAGCGCATCGCTGGTTCTTCTGAGAAGTACGAGGAAGCAAAGCGCAAATAATGAATTGTGTGCGCGCCAAACTTGCTACCCTACGCTAGGGGAAGGGATAAAGCGGTAAAGCCGAATGGAAGCAAAAACAAAGGGCCGTTACAAAAATTTAACTAGATGGTTTGAGCTGGAGCTAGCTAACGTAAGAGTGGAGGCCTGCATGAAAAAAAAATTGGCCGCGTATCTCCGTGCTCGCTGCAAATGTCGTCGAAAGACGATAGTCCGGCCGTACTACATGAGTCCCGGTTCATTGCGGTTCGGCACGAGCTTCGGGCGTCTGTTCAGCCGCCGGGTACGCTCGCTTAGCCTCTCGGTCAGTGAGAATTCGCGCATCGCGCACCTCGTCTGTTTCCTGTTGCCTCCGGAAAAAGGCCGAAGGAAAAATTCCAAAGCGCACTGCTATGGGTTTAGATGGGGTCCCCGTTAGCCTCATTAACGAATTAGGACAGAACACTAAAGAAGCGCTATTGAAAGCCGTAGAAAAATGCTTACAGGAGAGGCAAATACCGGACAGTTGGCGAAAAAGCAGAATGAACTTAATCTATAAAGGCAAGGGGGAAAAGAATAACATTCGCTCGTATAGACCGCTAACCATTACATCGGTACTATACAGGATGGCTATGCAAGCAGTAAAATTAAAAATAGAAGCCTGGGCAGAACGTAACAATATTTTGGGAGAACTTCAGAATGGATTTCGAGTAGACAGGCGTTTAGACGATAACCTATTTGTTCTTACTCAGTGTATAGAAATATCTAAAATAGAAAGGAGGCCGTTGTATGTGGCTTTTCTAGACATCACTGGGCGTATGACAATGTTAATCAGGAAACATTGTGGGAAATTTTGGAAGGAATGGGCATAGGCGACGATTGTGTACAGTTTGAGGGAAATATATCGAGAAAATACAGTTGCATAGAATGGGAAGGATAATAGTAGCAGAAGCAGAACGTTGATATTAGCAAGGGGCTGAGACAGGGATGTCCTTTGTCGCCGCTGTTATTCATGCTGTACATGTTAGAATGGAAAAAGCGCTAAGAGATAGCCACATTGGTTTTAATCTGTCACACAAACAGGGCGGCGTGATGATTGAGCAGATGCTTCCGGTTTATTTATGCTGATGATATTGTCTATTCGCAAACAGTCGAGATGATATACAACGGCTGGTGAATATATGCGGGAAGGAAGGCGAGGATCTAGGACTAGGATTTAGTGTAACAAATGCGGATTGATGGTATTCAATGATCCCAACGACCAGGCGGTATCCATACAGGGCCAAGAAATACCGAGAGGTAAGCGAATACAAGTACCTTGGCGTATGGGTAAATGAGGGCGATAGATACATGAAGGTACAGGAAAAAGCCTTGGCAGCAAAGGGAAAGAGGAACGCAGGAATAATGAAGCACAGAGCGTTATGGGGACACAATAGGTACGAGGTGCTTAGGGGTCTGTGGAAAAGGGTAATGGTACCGGGGCTTACATTTGGGAACTCAGTGGTGTGCATGAGGCCAGAGATACAATCGGGAATGGATGTGAATCAAAGAACTGTGGGACGCCTCGCCTTGGGTGCTCACGGGAAAACTACAAACGAGGCTGTAAAGGGCGATATGGGATGGGCGAGTTTTGAGGCAAGGGAAGCGCAGAGCAAAATAAGGTTTGAAGAAAGGCTAAGGAATATGAAAGAGGTTAGGTGGGCAGTGAAGGTGTTCCGCTATTTATATAGAAAGAGCGTTGACACGCAGTGGAGAAAGAGAACTAGGAGGCTCACAAGTAAATATACGGCTCTAAGAGAACTGACAACAAAGAGCGTAAAGGGAAAAGTCAGAGGCGGAGAAGATTTACTGGAGGACAGCGATGGAAAAAAAACCGACTCTGAATAACTACCGAGAGGGCAAAAACGAAATAAAGAGGGAGGCATTCTATGATAATTCAAGAGGAAGCGCTTTATTGTTTGAAGCGAGATCGGGCTGCCTTAGAACGTGTGTTTATAAAGCGAAATTCAGTAAAGAAGAAAAATGCACATGCTGTGAGGAAGATAGGGAAACGACAGAGCATGTTCTGATTGAATGCGGAAATATCCACCCAGGTGTACGTTTGGGCACCACCCTACATGAAGCCTTGGGTTTTAGGGCGAACAACGGGAAGCTGAACATAGCCGCGATTGAAATAAGTAAGAGACGGTTAGAATACTGGTGGCAGAAAACTAGAGAGAACGGACAAAAATAATTATAGGGAAAAATATGGAATTTCTGCCATAAGGGGCAGGGAACTGGGATATGAAATTCCGTTTTTGATATGGCATGATCGATTTGATTGAAGTAAATTTAAAAGGCATGAGGAAAATTAAAAGAGAAAAAAAAAGTTCTTAAATCTTCTTACGAGCCTGGTGGCGCACATGTCACCGCCCCGTTACAAAGGGGAAGCTCATAGCATCCATCCATCCATCCACCTAAGCGTAGGAAACGTCCGCTTTTTCGTTCATTGCGTCGCATTGTCAACGCAGCGTAAAAACACTGCGGTCTTTAGAATTACATATCTATGCATTTTCTCAAATAAAGGAATACACGCCCAATACTCGCGTATTGATGCTGCGCCTCAGGTATGCGTAATATTTGCTTTTTGGTCGACTGTGTTCACAAGTATGAACGCAGCTACCAGTTCAAGGTAGGTGGTCGTTAAGGGGTTAAACTTTCGCCATTCTACTGTATCGAAAAGCAGGGCAGACACACACCGACAGACAGACCAAAATTTCTGCGTTGAAGTATCCTAAGAGAGACTATCGTCTTTCAAAAAGGAAAATACCGAAACCTACGGGCAGGGGCGATCGAGTGGTGTACATGCGTAAACATCTTCATAGTGGTGACGCTCATAGCACACCCATTCATGCACCCTGTGAAGGGGCTGCATCTTCCTGCTATGTTTTTCCCCTAACCTGGTCGGCACGTTTCATGTCTGCTTGACTCTCTTCTATCGTTAGCGGTAACTTTCATTTGCGCATTTAAAAGGTGTCTTGCACTTGCTTTCACAGCGCTCGTGTGTCCGGAGCTTTCGCAAGTGTTGCACATCAATGCAAGAAACTGCAACGGCTCCGGCTGCCTTCTCCAGCACGAATCCACCAAATGCCGTTGCCTCGGCTCGGTGATGAAGAGTGGATGGCCCCCTGGCTCCGTGCTCTAGAGGAGACCCGCACATTACGCGAGTTGCGCATCTGCCATTCAGGCATGACCGAAGCGCAGTGCCGAAGTCTGTTCGTTGCCATCGCGGGCAAAGTTACACTGCACAAGGTGGTAATTGAAGATCGTGCGGATCGCCTTGATCTAGCGAAGCTGTCCCAACAGATCCAGGAGCTCGGAATCGGCGATCGCGTTCG
>CM023490.1:88040751-88112307 GCA_013339685.2 Hyalomma asiaticum | reverse complement strand
GGGAGTGAAGAATGAAAGCTGTTTTACGACAGCTGGACGAGACAGCTGCCCTTAGGACCTAATATACCTAACTAAATATGAATACATCTGCCTCCACATGAGAATTCCTTACACCTTGTAATCTTAATTGCGGTCGATGCCAAAAATTTATGTCTCGGCTAGTCTCGAACTCGTGAAACAAGGGTATGTAGGATCTCGGGTGAATTAACAAAACCGTGTTTTATCACAAGGCTGCGCTCATTAGGATCAAGTGGGCTGCGTGTGAGTTTGCGAGCCTGAGCTCACACTCACTGTCTCCGCTCAGGGCGAGCGGAGACAGTGAGGGAAGGGATGAAGACGTGGACAAGAAAACAGACAACTGATGTTTACTGCGTGTCCCATGCGACCATTTATACACTCAGCGCACCATTGCCGTGAAACCAGCAAAGCAACACTCTAAAACAGGAGTACAGAAAAAGACAAACATACAACAAAAGGATCAGGTGGTACGTGGGAGCATCCCAATATATTATAACTCATTTCTTAAAATTGATAGTAAAGGTTGGCTTACAAATGGAACACCAAGGCTCAACATCGCTTTTGCTTCAATAACTTCCCTCTTCACGTAAGTGTGGCTACGAGGTTAAATGGCGCCCTTTTATCAAGGTAGCTTGTAACCCAATGATTGCAGTGTTGCGCAAGGAATCGACTGCCTGTGAAAGTTTTGGATTTGTAGCAACGCTCACAAAGGCTGACATTCAGGCAACAGCCTTTCTGGCTAATATAACTCTTGCCGCAGGTAAATGAAAACCTATAGAGGACGTTGCTTGTGCAGGTGGTAAACTCATGTTGATGAATGTTGTCACAAGTGGGGATGGCCATCTTGTTCGGGTTAGTCAGCTTTCAAATACACCTGAGTTTGCTAGGTGTAGGAAGAAACCACGCGAGTTTTTGTTTAGCAATCTTCTTAAGAGTCTTTAAACGCTGTGGATATATGGAACAATGGTACTCTTGTAATGTACTGTAGGGTCCCATTTGGGCTTATTGTCGTTCCTTCAGTCTGTCCCAATTTCTTCGTCTACTGGCAGTTGCAGAGACAAGGGATAACCAGCCTGCGACAGGCGTTCACACGGGGACACAAAGCTCACTGTGAGGGAATGGAAGCACATTTTTCAAGGCATCTTAAGGAACAGGATAAACATTCCCCTGTCGGTCAACTTCGGTTATCCCCGTGTCTCTGGAAGCGCGAGCAGCTGAACGAGTTCTACCTACCATATTCGCCCTCCCCACCACCCGCTTAATGCAGCGAACCGCTTCCCCTGCTGCCTTAAGGTATTTCATCCGCCATTCTGAGCTGCCTGCTCAGAGACCAATCAGGGTAAACGGTTGAGAAGATACCAAGGTCTGTGAGGGGCCGCTGATGCCGCATGAGCAGGAGGCGGCTATGCGGAGGAGGGCGTCCCGAGGCACCTGCAGCAGATGGGATCACTCCTGAGATGATCCGCAATTTGGCTACTGTCTAGCGCCAACGCTTGCTGGACAGCTACAACAATGCGTTGGCAGACGGGCGAAGTACCAGCGTCCTGGCGCTCTGCCATTGTGGTGCCCATCCTGAAGGCCAAAACGCCGGCCAGGGCGCTGTCATCCCACCAGCTGGCCTCTCTCACCTCTGCAGCTGGCAAGGTGATGGAGGCCTAGGCCTGCCTAGAGCAGGTGGCCCGCGCCACGCGCTTTTTGCTGGCCAGCAGGGAGGCTTACCCAAAACCCGTCCACTGCGCACTCGATCGCCGGCGTAGTGTCCACCTTGGAAGATGTTGAGGCCACTCGGGATGTGGTTTCCTAGTGCTCATCGGTACCAAAGGAGCCTTCGACGACATGCCTCACGTTGTGATCGAGCTACTCGGCCTACTAAGCGTCACCGGCAAGCTACGGCACTTCCTGGTCGCATTCTTGGTGGAGAGGACTCTGCTGGTGCGTGTTGGCCGAGCGCAGAGCTCCTGTCCTTGCGTGCCCGCGGGCGTGGCTCAAGGGTCAGGAGTCAGCCGGTTTCTCTTCAATCTGTTTCTGGCCCGACTGTCTGCTCCTCAGCCCGTCAACACCCGTATCCGCATACAAGAATCCATCTATGTGGTTGATATTGCCCAGTGCGTAGGAGCTCCACCCCAGCACCTCTGCCATGCCTACCACGAAATCTTGTCAGCTCTGGATCGTACCGCTGCATGTCTGGGTAGCGTTGTCCTTACCGTGTCCACGGAAAGGACGCAGGCACTGATGGTGCATCCGTGGAAAGGTGCCCGTCGCTCCGCGGCCCAGCTTCAGTTGAGTGACACTCGGTTCCCTTGGCGCCTCGGAGTCGCCTTGCTGGGCTCCTGATTGACGACCGGCTGTCCTGTCTGCCAACTACCTCTTGGTAGAGGTAGCAACAGCTGCCTCTACCAAGAGGTAGTTGGCAGCCCCCACGCCACCACCATTGAGCCTCTCCCCACCGCAGCGCCCACCGGACCCAGTGTCTACGGAGCTTCCATAGGTCACCAAGTGGTTCTTTGCCCAGCGCACGCTGTGGCGAACTGCCGAACCACTTGCACGTGTTTGTGGATGGCTTTGTCTTCTCACACACCACCTCGTCGATAGCGCCCTGCACTGTCCCTTCCCTGCGGAAGAACAAGACATGTCGCCTTCCCGCGCAGGCCAGTTCTACCGCAGCGGAGATTGCGGGACTCCACCTCGCCGTTGACCTACTGGCGGAGGAGCTGCCCAGGTCCCCTGTGGCGGAGTGCTGTGCTACCACCATGGCGACTGCCCTGCCCTTCGCTCGACAAGGTTGGTCACACTGCAGGGCTCTGGTTGCCAAGTGTCGCTTCATTTGCTGCCCGCCATCGCCGGAGTCCCCGGCAATAAGGAAGCCGACAGTGTCGCTAAGAGTGCGCTCAGCACCAACCCACCTTTTAGCACAGCTGTCGCCGCCGGGGATTTTACAAGACTGTGCCTACGCCGACACGTGCAGGCATGCCACCCCGACAGGCGGGTTACGATCGGCCGCGCGCCCAAGCGCGTGCCGTAGGAGGGCCTCACCTGCACAATGTCATCACTCCTGCTGCGCCTGCGGATCGGCTGCTACTGGACAGCAGCTCGACGCGTCGGCCTAGGCCTGTGGACGTCTCAGGGATACACATCCTGTGGTGAGCCAGACACGTTAGAACGCGTGCTTTCTTCTGCCCGACTTACAGCAAGGCGAGTAGTGTGCTCAAGGAGGCCTACGGCACCCTGGGGCTCCAGTCGAAAAGACATGAGAACGAACTGTTCCCGGACCGCAACCTGGGACCTGCCCTTCAGAGCCTTGTCGGATACCTCGACTTGACGGGGCTCTCATCCAATCTTTGAGGCAACACTCGGCCAGTGGCCCCCATTATCTTTTCGGCCAAGCTTCCCCATAGGAATCACTCCCTGCTCCATTGACCCACTCTGGTCTGCCTTGCTACTGCCGCTGAACCCACCTGGGCTGTGCTCCAATCCCCCCCCCCCCCCCCCCCTTCTTCCCGTACTTCTTTATTATCTTCATCTATCTGCCCAACTTCTCTTACCTGTACTGAAACGTGCTCCAGCAATGGCTAGAGAAGGTAGCACCATTTTTTCTTTCCTCGAGATCACCTCTCTCGCTCATCATGGCACCCAGCTTCCCCAGCTGCAAAAGATGTTGGCATAGCCAAGACATAGAAGCATGTGGGAATCTTGCAATGCGAAAGTCCTTCATTTTTTCCCATTCTTAAAGGCAGAGTAGCGTAGCCTCTTTTGTCAATGTCTGTTGATAAATTAAGCGCTCTTTAAAAACGCTTCGATGGGTCATAGTGCGCACCTATTTGTCATAGAATCATTACCTATTGCGGTGGTACATTTCAGTGCACTGCATTTTCTTTATGCCTTCGAATCCAGGGCAAATGGCAACAGCTACACCCGTGTGTCTTGATCAGCTGCTCATGGCGGACACGATAATCATGCTTTTGCATTGCAGTTGATCATTTACTGGTTGGCTGTTTCAGACACCAGCACCGACGACTGCTGCAGGCGCTGCAAGAATCAGGCCTTCACAGCGAAATGATGAGGAGGGAAATTCCGCCTCCGATCATCCGCGAAGATTTTACCTCTTTCGACATCCCTTTCACCGAATACGTGGTGGCCTATGTCGTGGGCTGCTGCATATCACTGCTGGTATTCGCCGCGGAATTTCTCTGGCATCGGTGCCATGGAAGTCGTCGCCCGCTGCGAACGAGCACAGAGGTCCGCGAACGTGGACTTGAGATGCCAGAAATCATACGGCAGTACCTTCGCAGTAACCATCGGCCAGATGCCATCGTTGCCTTTGGAAGTCGTCGCCCTATGCCTTAACCTTTGCACGTTTGATGCCGCGGATGTGCGTTTTGTCTGGCGACCTATCGTGGTCTATCGCTCCGATAAATAAAGCAATATGATCATTTTTCACGTCTATCTTCACTGTAGTTTTGCCTGTTTCTCTTGAATGCGCGCGTATCTACGAATAATAAAAGTTGATGGTTCTCTACGGGATAAAAGCACGACACAATTAAGAGACATGGCCCGCAGTGGGAGTCGCCGTGAGTTCTACCCGCCTAGGTGCACTGAAGCCGCACAGTACACGGTAGTCTATCACGGTGCCTCTATCAAATATGCAACCGTGGCGCCCGGGATCCAGCCTGCGTCTGCAAAGTTACCAGTCAAGCATCATAGGCATTTCCACGAATGCATTGGGTAAGATTTGCGAGCATGTCATCGTGATATGAAGACGCGGTGCTTTCGGCAATGTATTTGCACAGTAACCATCATGACGTTGCGGCTGCCACACGGTAACACGTCCATACCTAACAAAAATTGAATGCGACAGCTTCAAAACGTTTCTCTATAGATGGTCGCCGACGTAATTTATCTCGACCCAAGGAATGGCCGAGACTCTTTGCGAAGCTTGAACACTCGCGCTCCCCGCGGAACTGTGATGCGAGGAATTTCGGTTCGCCGATTTTGTAATGCCGAAAAGTGCCAAGATGCAGCGCTCGAATGCCTACATCTCTGGAGAATATGCTCTTGCTTACTTCGATAAACATCGAATAGTCGCAGTGTGGTAAAACACCTCAGATTTATTTATTAGAACCAACGTTTCGGAGCTTATTTGGTTCCCTCTTCATGATCATTCGCAACGCCTTTAAAATGTCGCGCGACCACGCTACCCGAGGTGTGGGTCGTAGCCTCGGCGATCGGCTGCGCTGCCGCAGCCGACCGACTATCTTTCTTCATGGTGGCAAATGCTCTACAGACGGGTCAACCCTCCTTCGTACCGACTTCTTGGTTCGCCCAGAACATTTTGTATAGTACGTGGGCATCGCGAATCCTTCGGAGGTGGCCATTGAGGATTTTAGAATTTCTGTAGCTGATGGGTGGAAGTAAGAGGTGGAAGATGCCAAAGAATAACGGAAGTAGTCAAAAGGGGATATCTAGGGTGGCAGCAGCGCAGCACGGGAGCGAAGGAAGGGGGAAGAGAAAGCTGAATGTTCGTGCGTTTGAGGTAAGGGAGAAGGCTACTTAGGCTGCGTCGTTATTTTTCTTCCTGGTTTTATTCAATTGCTAAGGTCGGTATCTACACTGAAAGGGTGTGATGAACTGGTTTCGGTTTCGGCAGCTACTGCCACCTAAAGGTTGGGAAGAGGAAAGAAGAAGACGACGACGTTGGTGGGGTGGCCATCGCCGTGTGTTCGATCTGGGCGGTGGGCTTCGGGCCCGTGTGCTCGGCCCGTGTGCTCGGCCCGTGTGCCCTGTGCCCGTGTGGGCCCGTGTGCCCTGACAGCGGCTCGCACCCTCGAAGAAGATTCCGACGCGAGCACCAATGACAAGCGAGCTCGGAAGGCTTGATGGTCCAAGTCACCGTGCTGCCCGGCGCCCGTGTTCGTCGCAACGGCACTGTGAGTGGCCTACGGCTTCCGAGGCATGTCAAGCGCGCCTCGGGCGATCAGCAACGACGTCGCCGACTGCAATCACGGCAAGGCCAACTCAACGGGCTGCCCGGCGCCCATGTTCGCCGCAACGGCACGTGTGAGTGGTCGCCGTCTGCAGAAGCGCTACGCATTACGTCCAGGCGTCCGGTGCCGTGTGAACACCAGTTTGCTTCGGTACACGGCTGTGTTAGTACGCTGAGGGGGCGTCTTTGTTAGTGAACTCTAGTGTCCCGTTACTTGTTTGTCATTTGTATATCTCGTTGTGCGTTGTGCTTCGTCCATCGTTGTGATGTCATAAAGTGTTGTTCTTTTCCATGTCTGGCGTCTTTCCGCCTCTCGTCTGAGTTCCTGGGCCCACGAACCTCTCACAAAGGGGTCTTTTATGCGGTCTGCGTTGGTAGCCGTATTATGGATGCGCCATGCAGCAGCACTATTTTTTGCAGGTTCCTTTCCATTTCGAGGATTTCGACTCCCTTGAAATCAATCTTGTGGTCTTTGAGGAGTGTATTGCGATAGCGCTGCGAATTCGGTCTAATCGTCCTGACACCATTCTCATTTCGCCTGATTCCTTCATTTACATTGTTCGCTTCGCCGATGTATTTCGCTGGCCAAACGGAACAGCTTGATTTGTATAGCATGTCACGGGATCTTAATTTAATTTAACTCATTGTATTTGACAGTTCTCAAGGAGAACTGAAGCAAGCGATAAAAAAAAGAGTGGTGTATAGGGCCTAAAATCAACTAGAAGAAATTTAGCTATCTACGCGGGTCAAAAAAGAAAAACGTGTGTTGTTTACGAAGTCATGCTGCGTCACAAACAGTCCTTGACTGAGCAAGGAATGCGAAGCGCGTGACATATCAAGTAAAAAGCTCAGCCATTTCTTGAAGAATGAAAAAAGGCTGAGGTCAACGGAGGTATGAAACTACACGTAAAAAGCATACACTGATTAAAAACTTAAGAACTCTTGTTATGGAAAACATTTGACCGTTCCCAAGGAAAAGTGATGGGTGTCGAGGTATTTTGTCTGTGTAAAGTTCTGGCAAGCGATGTCGCCTTTCTCCTTATATGCTCTCACATTCGATTAAAACATGAATAACGGTCAGCCAATCACCATACTTTGGACACTGAGGCGGTGGAGAATTGTTTAGAAGATGTGTGTTGCAAGGCTGTGTCTTATTGTAACTCTGCACAGTGTCACCTCTTTGTATCTTTCAAGTTTCTCTGTAGTGTACCTCCCTGTTTGGTTTGACTATATGCAGTTTGTTTTCAATTGCGGCATTCCATTCTCCTTGCCATTGCCGACGAATTGTGTTTATAATGTGTGGCCTGAGGTCCTGATATTGTACAGTATCTACGTCAAGAGAGCTGCGTAGTGCAGCTGCCGAAGCAAGCCTGTCAGCTACCTCATTTCCAGCTAATATGTCCTGGTACCCAACACAGTCTTATTTTAAGTTTGGATCTGTGAGCCGACATAAGCCATTTTAGAAGGGAACTCGTGACTGGATTCCTTTGTCTCTTACTGGATGACAACGCATTTACCGCAGTGGGGGAGACTGTGTATATGACGGAGGTTGAATGTGTCTTCGTTAAAATGTGTTTTACAGCTAGCAGTATACCCCGGCATTCAGCAGTAAATATGTTCGTTCATTTTTTCTGAGGCTGGGAATTCAGGGCCACGAGCTGCACATGCAACTACAGAGGACTGGCCTGCAGGTACAGGAAGCGTTTATTTATTGCAAGTGGAAGCCCATGTTTGCCTACTTTAATAAAGGACATGTCACAGCTAGTGGCGTGTGTTACCCGTGGGGCAATTGTGTCGTTCTGGGTGGTCACTTGAAGATTTGAGACTGTACAGGCTTTCAAGGTGCGATGAAACACTAATGGGGTACGGTGGAGTTACTGCTGGCCGCCTCGAGAACAACTGGGTGTTGGTTGTATCGCGCAGACGCTCTCCAGATGAATGCTCAGAAAGAGAAAGCACCTTTGTGGCATACAGAACGCTTGTGTACTGCCTTCGTCGTTCTGGTGACCATCGGTCCGCCTCGACGTACAGGCTGGCTATCGAGTTAGTTCGGAAAGCGCCAGTAGCCAGGCGGAGCCCAAGTTGCTACACTGGGCCGAGCATCTTGAGATCAGATCTTGACGCTGACTCATACACTACCGATCAATAATCAATGCGTGACAGCGCTATGCTATTCAGGAGCTTTAGCAGACAGTCAGAAGATTCAAAGCTTTCAAGCATTGGAATCGTAGGTGCCTATGTGGAACAAAGCAAGATTTTCGTCTACCAGTTGGGACCATGTAAGCAGCCTTCATGCAGCTTTAGCCTGCCACGATTGATGTTTGTGTGCTAACATGGTAATAATAATAAACTTCAAACTTCAGCTCGCGTTCGTTCTTTACAGAGAGGCGAATCCTTGCATGCAATAAAAACTGTGTACCCTAATCCTCTATTTTATTCTACGTGGTATTTCGCTCCTTTTTTATATATTTCTGTGTTGTGATTTTAATAGTTGAGCTATGCCGCATGACGTAATATGTATCTCGCATGTTTGCTTTTTTTCGGTTTCAATTATTCATGCGCTGCAGTGAACACACTCCTGCGATAGCCGTGTAATCAGGCTGCATTATTATAAATAAATAAATAAATAAATAAATAAATAAATAAATAAATAAATAAATAAATAAATAAATAAATAAGCAGATTAAGTGTAAGGGAATGTCGCGAGCGCCAACATTTCGACAATTGAACTTGCCTTTGTTAAGGAGGCAGCAACGTGTTGCCGCCCTGGGTCTTCATATTGTCGTTTTGCCACATCTGAAATATGATTGGTAGACACATCGTATAGCGGAGGGATCCGGAAATATCGACCACCTAGGCTTCTTTAGCGACGCACAGTACACGACCCTTTATACGATTTTCACGTCCAACAAAATGCGACCACCGCTGCCGTGATCTAACTAACGCATTACCTTTACGAGCGCATGCCTTGTTAATTTGCACTCCACCCCAGAATCATACCTACATAAAGTAAGTTCCGGCAACAAAAGCGATCTTTTATTTCTGTGGTTAAAACACCTGTTCGCGTGCCGGAGTGCTCCAGATGACCGGAGGTAAAACCGGCAACATTATAGCTTTCCTACTAAAATGGTGAATTTCAAAGTTCAACAAAAGTGGGCTGCGATAAGGACGGCTACGCTAAGGCGCGGAATGCACTGTAAGGATAATCGATACTGGTGCACTTCGCGAGTGCCGGAGAGAAATGGCTAGAGAACCGGTAGTGCGAAAGCGGAGTGGAGCGTTAATGGCAAAGTCAACACGCTAAGACGCGGAATAAAGGTGAACGATGATCAATACAGGTGCGAGTGTTTTGTGGCTTGCACAATGGCCCGACAAGCAACTTGCAGACGGGCAGCGTGAGTGTGGGAAAGAAATGGCTAGATGGGTGGAAGTGCCAAAGATAAGCCATGATGCATGAAGTTCCGCATGTTGCGTATTTTAGACTATAGCATTCGTGGCATGTGCCCACTTAAATATTTACAAATGAGTTGGAATAAGAGCGGCTTCGCTAGCATAGAACGCAGTCGCGCATTAGAAGCGTAAGGCAAATAAAAATTCCGAAAAATTAAGTCATTTCCTTATGGTGGTCGGCCACTAGGCACCAAAGCGGACCCCTTGAACACACGTACGCGTAGAAGGCGAATAGTAGTTCCGTTACTGGAGGACAGTCGGCATGACAATGCGATTAGTAGACAAGCTACGCATGCTGTCTTTGTTATTTAGCAGTCTCCTGGACTCCAACTCCGTTGGCGCTGCAGCTACTGAAGGCCCTTACCGGTCCGTCAACGACAGTGGCTGTTGTATGTTCTCGAGAAGATGCTGCAATCGGCAGCGAATTAGCACCAAGTTTAGCAATATCGGTAACTGTTTGGAGCTTTCATGGAACACTTGATTGTCTGGAGAACATTGCCAGGTATTTAACGCAGGATAAAGCAGATTTCCCGCAGCCAGGTGTGGCCTTCGTTCCTTACGCCGGAGGAAACTCGATGCAAGCAGTGAGGGCGATCGTCGCGAAGTTCGAAAAGTACCACGCCAATATTCAGTGCCTATTCGCAACTCGCAACCACGCTGACGTTCTCGCTACGTTTTCTGAGAACTTTTGTAACGTGATTAGCGTCATCGATATCCACATAGATGCACCTTTAGACGGCTACATGCCCTGCAAAGAGCGACAAGTTTTGTTGAAAACCGAAGAAATGCTAAAGGCAGAGCGCGTGCCGCCGCGAGGAACGTACTCCAGGAACAAGCGCATCCGTTTCGCCATGCAGGACGAAGGCGACAAGTTTTGCTTTCGGAAAAAGATCCCGTTTGTAGAAGTCGTTGACCGCGCATACGAAGCCCTCAACAACACTTTTGTCGAAGAATGCAACCATGGTGACACAGACTACATACTGCTGGACAAGCGCGTCGACTTAATTCTTAGCCTATCAAATAGGGTACAGCCGATGTCCTATTATGCTTACACCGTTCGGGCGCCAGATGCGATCTGCTTCTTGACGCGCCGTGGCAGACCGGTGCAGCCTTCCTTCACATCCTTCTGGCTGATGTTCTTTTCCTTGTCATTTGTACTTTCTGCCATAGCAGCTCTGTCTTTATTGATTTGATTTGTGGGGTTTAACGTCCCAAAACCAGCTCTGATTATGAGGGACGCCGTAGTGGAGGTCTCCGGAAATTTCGACCACCTGGGGTTCTTTGACGTGCGCTGACATCGCACAGCACACGGGCCTCAACATTTCGCTTCCATCGAAATGCAGCCGCCGCCGCCGGGATTCGATCCCGCGACCCTCGGATCTGCAGCCGGGTACCATAGCCACTAGACCACCGTGGCGGGGCTCATCTTCATTATAACTAACAATTTGTAGTTTTTCTCGTGGTTTTCGCGTGCAAAAATCATATTGACGCACGCTGCGCTGTAGGTTTCCGGAAATGTTGACCATCTGAGGTTTTTTTTTAACGTGCTCTGAAAATGCAGAGTACGTGGGCCTCCGGCATTTTCACGTCCATCAAAATTGTGACCGCGAGAGGCGCGATTGAATCCGCGCATTTCTGGGGCTTTATGCATTGCCTCCGAGATGGCGGGCGCGCCGCCATCTCGGAGGCCATGCTTTATGATTACAACCACGGTACGATTATGAAGCACGCCATAACGGGAGGCTTACAATTTTATCACACGGGACTCCTGACGCACAGATACCCATGTATATCAGTCTTTTTGCCCTTCATCTCGCCAAAATACAGCCGCCACAGCTGGAACACGTGTCGTCGGACTTATCAGTATGACAGACAGACAAAGAACTTTTAATTATTTTATTTTCTGATTTTATTTATTTTAATTTTTATCACTATGACCTAATAAACTAATATGCAGATGTGTTAAACACAAATGTGTTGTATAATATATAGATGAGTAGACAGCTAAAACTCATGAAGGACCATCAGTACACCTTTATAAGGTGCCTGATGAGCCGTCCGTAGGTATAGACAGCATCAGACGCACGAGGCGCAAGATGAACTGCTGGAGATGTACATATATTTCACGGTGTGTGCAGAGTACTTTCGAGGGCGGTTATCCTGTCGCTGCACAGCATTTCTGAAAAAAAAATTAATCATGAAATCATCAGCGATTGAGAAGGGGAATGTGCGAAGGCACGATTTTGCAATATTAAACAGAAGTTCATTAAACTGCATGTTGTTGCGCATGCAGGGCAACATACCTTATAAAGGTTGTTTCAGTGCTTGAAGTAGCTTCTTTAGTCGTGTCATGTAGCAAGTGTCTTGGTCATTGTGATGCAATGTGACCACGTGGGATATGAATTGACAGGATTCGGCAGAGAGATCCAGGAGACCCAGAAAATAAAATCACATGCATATCCTTGTATAAAAAGCTGGTTTCTCACAATAAACCGAAAGTACACTCGATATATGCAGTACAGTACTCACGGATTGAAGCGCTAAATTTAAGGCTACGTAACACACATACTTTTGCTCCTACCTTCATCAGTTCGCGACCCAACGCTGTCGTGTTGGTTCTTATAGCTTCACCACAACCACCCGTCCAGGTGACATGTCATGGTTATATCGAGCAGTAGCGCATTTGGCACCAATCAGTGTTAACATGCCGCGTTTCATTCTGTGAGCACTGCGCACTAAAGGTATATAAACAATAGGGCGCTGATAAATTGTATAGAAGGACACCGTCTAGGTAAAAACCTCTAAACTTGTTTCTGGCATGCGGCTCTGGCAAACGCGTACGTACGAACATGTGTAACAGGCGTAATGCATTCCATGTAACTCCATTTGTCCCAGTGGCCTCATTTGCGTAGATACAATCTCTATTACCAAGCAATAAATTTCCAGAATGCACTTCCGTTCTCAAAAACGCGCCCCCTCGGGAAGCCGCGTCGCCCAAGCGAACGTTTGCTGTTTCGGTCGCACACCAGGACATCTCGAAATTTTTAAAATTATAGTCAGTCATGGCCGTTTGAAACGAAGACACAGCACTAACAAACAGGAAGAATGGGTTTATAAAGACCGGTCCGTACGTGCTCGAGCTTCAAACGAGTGTTCGTCCAGCCTGAGCTCCAACGGAGGCTTCGCTGAGGACGCTCAGACCGCTGATAACGCTCAGCATAAGAGTTTCGACTAGTCGAACAAGCAGATTGAAAAGTAAGTCTGTCGGCATGAAGCAGCGATTAAAAGACTACTTTCGAACATTCAGGCAATATTTAGGACGAGACAAAATAGCGCGAGTTAACAGAACTCCCCAATGCCGTGAACCGCTGCATATCTGCCCCCGGATACTTCGAATTAAAGAAAGGAAGATACTGACGTCGATGTGCTGTTCACACTGAAGAGTCTGCGAAAATAAAAGATCTGTTAATAAAAGACACGTGACATATCTCGCGAAGAGCACTCTGTGCAATGAGTAGCGTTGTTTTGCTATGGGTGAGACTGAAAAAAAAAACGCAGTCTTCGCTAACATTGAAAAATACTTTGGCCTGAAATTGTGGCCCGACGAGGCCGCCCCTACCTGAAAGTGCAATAGCGCGAATGGCGGCCTCCAGTCACGTGATCGACCTTTCATACACGTAGATTAAGGGCTTTGCTCTGGTGTACCAAGTACTGAGTAAACGTTTCACACGCACCTGTTTGTTAAGCAGTCTGCCTTCGCTTTTTTTGTTCCACGCGTTGGCACAGAGCAGCGTATGGCTCCTGAGCAATGAAGTCAACGGACTTTCTCGCCTGCTGTAGCCGGTTGTATCCGAGATCGACGACGGCGTAATGGAAAAGCGGTCCCTGGATGTACATTACCTGGGCAGCGACAAGCAGCGATAAAAGAACCCGAAAGACTCGGCAGATGCTCATCGAGGCCTTTATGCAGGCGCGGTTAGTGAAACTAAGTAACGTTTCTTTTTTTCACGATTTATCCAGCTTCCTCGCAGTATTATCTGTGCCCACTCAATAATGTACTGTAATTAAGGCAGGCTTATTTTAAAACGCCTTTCGCGGTACAGTTTCAGGTCACATAACTGCTTATAGTCCAGGGCTGGCCATAACACAATCTTTTCCAACTTCGGCTGCTCTCTGAGATGAAAGCAGGGACTCCGGAACCAGGGTGCTGGGTGACCTGAGGATCTCGGAATTTCTTCCCGACAAACACTTTCACTGCTGCAAGGAGCAGCTAAACATCACACGTATAATGCATATCATAAATATTGGATCTCATGAAAGCGCTATTATTTTGAGGTAGAACTGTTACAGACAAGGTCAGTCTGCACGTATTACACAAATAAAAAAGGACGTAAGCTTGTGAGGACCGGGTCTTGAATGAATGCATTTGTTCAGAGCCCTCAGACAAATTCGTTTGGGGAGCATTAGATATATCTGCTACCAATAATAATCTTAAGAAACATGCTGCCAATTACTGTTTGCAGTTCATCTGCAGCTCTGCGCCACAAAAGTGTGTCGAGTGCAGATCAAGAGCTCCGGGGCGTATAACGTGCTGCGGGAGTTGCACAAAACGGAAAGCTGTCAGCCCGTACTTCTGGCATGTGAAAAACTCGTAAGCATCCTGATCAGCGAGAAGCCCCGAGCTTGGTATGGAAAACCTCAAGGAAGTCGACATTCCAGAGTACATTGTGAAAAAGTGTGAAGCTGAAGAAATGCTCAAATAGACGATGATTAAGCCTTAATAATTATAGGAGTACTGACTTACCGCTCTCAAATTTTCATTCTTTGTTAAACGTGATACCGACGACTCTAGGCGAGATACCGACGAGCATCTAAATAATATACTATCCGACAGCTTTTAGTGGACCATGTCGATTCCTTAAGGTGTATGTGTATGTGATGCGGAAGGTGGTGTCGTGGAAGCAGCAGTACTACATGCGCGGTTCTTACTACTTACTAACTACTACACCAATCCACATGAAAACTGCATGAATGTGATCGGGCTCGCATGAGGTGCAGATGTAGCTCGCAAAAATCAGAACAGAAATGTCCCTTCTATGGCACAGAAATTTTAGGACGTACAAAGACACTGCTTCTAGATAGCTTTCCAACCTGGGAATTTTTTGAGGACATTGTTGGCCCAGATTTTGCGTGACATGAAATCCATTTTCTAGCGTTCCTACACCTTCTACAGCATCACAGCCAGCTGCAGCTCAGCAGCTGGGGCACTGCGCTGGAAAATATGAGGTGACATGTTCAATCCCAACCGTAGGGACTATGGTTAGACCTGCTATAAGAAAGTATCAATGAAAGAGCAAAAAAAAACCTTTGAGAACTATCTAGGAGGAGAATATTCCTGATAGAGTGAACCTGTTCATAAGAGACAATAGGGTACTATGTAAGAGGCACCATTCGCCCAAGCGCTTGGCTGCCATATTTTTCCAATTAGGGCGACTTCTTTTCTAAGGCATGTTCCCGAGCATAATCGGATATTAAGGACAAAATATCCTTAGATTTTGGTGAGCAATCTTCCTTGCAGAAAACATTCAAACACTAAATGCAGCAATTCAGGCTGCTAACTGCACTTGATTTGTTCTGGAAAAAGGGAAGTGACAGCCAAGTAATCCGAGAAAGGTCACATTACTTGGCTTCAACAACATCATGCTTAAGGTGTCCTCCGTTGGCGCTCTCTTCGGCGACACAGATTCAGATGTAGCTGGCAAGTTGCTGTGCAGAGTGCCACTTGTGGACATGTCTTTCAACTAGTGGGACTAGTCGGCTACCTCGATTCTTCAGACGGTGGTGTCCACCAGATACAGGAGGGTGGCCGACAAGTTTTTCGCCGTCGAGAACGTCGTGGGTCGTAACCGATCACTGGTGGAAGGCTCGGCGAGCTTCGTGAAGGGAGAATGACGTAAGTACTACGCGGAAGCTCTCGAGATTTTGCGTTCCAACCCTGGATTGCTCGAGAGAGTGCAGGAACTTACATGCGCAGACGAAAACGAGGCCGTGTCTCGGGTCAAGAATAGCCTCAGGAGCTTCGCCCTCCTGGCTCGTTTCATGCGCGTGGAAGGAGTTATGGAGGATGGTGTGACGTGCGACATGAGTGACGACGATCAGACGCAACTGTCGGACCCCCTTGTGTACTGCTTGGCACACATTCGCCAATATCTCAAGTTGGGCGACATCCGTGACGCATCGTAGTTGCGTCTCTGGAGCGTTGCAGTATCTAAGGACGTCATGTTTGAACTGCCTCGAATTTCAGTTTTCATATATTGCGTGTACGTCGAAGCTATTGGTGTTTAGCGGTGCGCCTCATGGCCTTGAATTTTTTGCTTGCGAGTGGCCTATAAAAATATTTCGTTTCGGTTTCAAGTCGTTTTTCACTCTTTTACTGCATGTTGCTAGGCTTTTGCAGCAGATTTGAACAGCAGCAATGGAAACGCGCGACTCTCGAGTATTCGTGCAGTAGCTTCGTTCCGACAAGCCGCTTCCTTTCGGTTTGTAAAGTCGCCGCGCATGATATACCCAACATGTGTGAAAATGCGCAATCGCGTCGGTATGCCCAGCCGCATATATAGCCACAAAATTGAACCTGAGTTATGGGATTACAGATACCTGCGTTCGTTTTCCCTTTACTGGGTCTCGAGTGTTTTTTTTTCTGTTTCGCGTATGTAGTCTTATGTGCCCAGAACTGACATTTCACTGGTAGTTATTTTATATATTGATGGGTTTAGGACGTTTCATTAATTGAGGGCACAAATAATATAGGGTGATGATGATGGCCTTACGTAGATGAGTCTGGACGCTCTCGACATCTTTGAAGCGTGCTGGTGGATAAGCGTCGTTTTTCTGGGAAGAGTACGTTACGTTTAGAAGAGTACGATGCGACAGCTGAATCAACACGCTGTCCCGAGGTGCGGAATCCGACAAAAAAGATAGCGGGCGATAAATGCATAGGCCACAAAATGCGATGAAAGGCAAGAGATGAAGATTAGATTTGAGTGAAAAGAGGCAGCTGTGATATCGGTAATATGAAGGAATATATCTCGCTGTGTTGCACAATTCGAAACTGATCCGAGGACCCTGGTGAGATTAGCTCGTCTGAACGACTGCACATTTATAGTGTTCCCGTTTTGGGAGTGCGAGCGTTTTGTATGAAGAACACATAGCTCGAATATCTTGCGAGATACACGATCTGTTTCTCGCAAATACTGTGTCGACGTCGTAAAACGCGTACACGTTTCTTCGTGGATCAGCTATAAGTCCTAAATTAAAGCCGTCGGTTCCTCTTTTCATGACATGGGCGCGTTGTCTGCTCTTTGCTTTCCCTTTTAGGGGCGAAGCTCCTTATGCCGTGGGTCTGTCCATCCTCCGTTTGTAGTAGCCACCTCTAGTTCGTGAAGTGCTCACTAGATGGCGTGATGGCGCTGCGGTGCTCGCTTCATTCAGACGTATGGGAACGCGTAGTATGGGAGTCCGTCCGTCCGTCCGTCCGTCCGCCCGTCCGAGCGCTGCGGTGCTGCTTAGCTAGTACGTGAATTGATCAATAGATTGCGCGGAGGCGCTCGCTGCGTGCTCTAGAGAGCGCTAGATGGCGACACACAGTGTGTCACGTCTTTTATGATGTACTGGGCAAGATTCACGGAAGATTCACGGTTTTCACCGATGCACCTCCGGAGCTTCGCCCGCTCATCATCATTCACTCCGTGGATATGCGTGGTTTTTTTTTATCTTTTTGTGAAATATGGTACACGTGCTGATGGCGCTTTTTAGAGAATTAACGAGTTGATTAAAGGCAATATTCGCAAAACTTGTTCACCGTTAAGTGGGTCTGGATGGCCGCTTCGATTATGTATGCCCTTTAAGGGTGCGCAAAGGGTCAGAAGTCATGATACGATTATTAGTGTTCCTTGTAGATATTGTTTCTTGTTCTTTTTTATTCTTGCCTTCTTTCGCATTTTGGTGGAAGAAAATTGAAGGTGTTCATATGGTTCAGATATGTTCCGAGCGTTTTTGTTCCCCGGCGAAAGTGGCAGCATTATCCTGCATAGTGCAAGTATTTCACGACTCTATTATGCTGGACCAAGCCTGTTATTTCAGAGCAATATGTCTCTTTATTGAGAGTAACAATGTTATGGCTAATCTCTTTAGGGTATGTGCCTCTGTTACTGCAGCAACAATATACTGCTCATTTACCATATATTCTCTGCCATTCTAAAGTGCTCAACCTACTGTCGTTTTCTTTTATGCACTAACTGGAGCACCAGTGCATTATGCCATAACACGTTTTGTGTTCTCTCTTAGAACTCTTAGTCATCTCGGAATTTCTTCCGGACAAACTGTTTCACTACTGCAAGGACCCGCTAAACATCATACATATAATGGATATAGTAAATTTCAGGAAAGGATAAAGTAGAGAGAAGGTGAGGTGACCTTGTCGTGGTGAGGAACTCGTCCTCAGTTCCCACCTTCTCCTTCCTGCTTCCCTTCCTTTTGGAGCCGGGCTCCTCCAGCTAGCGTTACTGCTGCGAAGAAGGATGGACGGAAGCCTTCCTGCTATCTGCCCGCCGTCGCCTTGTCGACTTGAAAGATGGAGACCACCCTTTCACACAAACACAACACGAGACTTTATATGCGAGACAGTACATACACCTTGACATACACAAATGACTTACCCCCGTATTCACAAACGCACCTTCACTCAACGCTCCTCCTCGACTTCACCGAGTCGAGGCGCAGCGCCTTCCTCTGCTCAAGGAGCCACTGGGTTTCAAGAACGCCACTCGAGCGCTCCTCCGCCAAGAGGCTGCTCGAGAAACATTCCTTCACTTGAGTTACGAAAGACGCGTCTGGTAGCGAGGGTGTACAGCCCAATACTACAATAAGTACGAGAATTTTCGGTTGAAATGCTAGCCAACGATTTAAAAATTATCACCTATTATTAAATACATGTTGCATTGGAAGTTATAAGTGAAATTTGAAACATTATCAGCTAGTTTCGACAGCAGGCTATGCTACGTTCATCCAAGCTACGCCAGAGCCGAATCCGCTGGGATAGCATGCCCGGGCAGGTCCGGATGTGCGACTGTTGTTCGCGTATTGTGTGCGCGCGCCAGATTTTATCTTGATGTTCCGTGGTGCGCGGTGTAAGGTGCTTGTTGCATCGTGGCGTACCGACTCCAGAGGAGCGCTGCAAACATTCTACAACTACGTGAAGAAAACTAATCATCAACCCGTTTCTGCCGACATTGCCTATTCACACCACCTGGCTTTTACCGCAGGACACTGCATTACATTTCAATGGATACCAGCTCACTGCGGCATTCTGCCCAACGAAAAAGCCGACGAAGCAGCACGTAACGGTCTTCGATATCAAAACTATAAGCGAATCTATTTCACCAAATCTGATGCTTCTGATATGGCTTAACGATTCGCTTACGAATAAAGGAACCGCGGCTATGGAAGTTACCAACACATCATCACCCTTTCTTATACTCAGTCGACCCAGATCCCAAATCAAAACTACAATCCAACATTCCTCGACATCTGGAAACTTTGTATCATCTGGAAACTTTGTACGTCGAATCGGGACGTGTTGCGGCGGCGATGCGAGTGGTGCGACGAATGGTCTCGCGGTGTTGGCGGTGGAGACGGATAGGATTGGCAGACGCGACTGGGTGGCGCGGCGAACATCGGATAGGGCGAAAATCACCTTTTGTTGGTATTCCAACGCCGCTGCCATGTCGGCTTCCAGGTCGGTGTCAAAGAGTGTGGCCTGGATCTTGTTGTCGAAGGCTACGAGCTCCGAATACTTCTGCTCGAGTACGGCGAGGTGGTTCTCGAGCGTCCCAGTCGGTGTGGCGGGATCCTCGAGCAGGGTGCTGAGGGTCGAAATTGTTTTGGTGATCGCGGTGCGGACGAAGCCGCGCTTTGTCCGAAGCTGGTCCATTGCCGAAGTCGAGGGACCAGACGACCGGGCGGGTTTCGGCACCAGAAAGAATGTAACGAAAATACGAAGGAGAACCGGACCCGACCGTCTGGCCTGTTCGAACGAATATGGCGGAACTAATAGCGCGAGCCCGCCCGTGGCCCCTGCTCGTGCTAGCCGCCCCTTCGTCGTCTTTATTTGCAACATGCACTTCGTGAAGCGATAGCGCGCCAGAAATTCGCTGTCGGTTGGATTGTCGGTTGGTGGAAATCCATTGGATTTATCCGGTCCCTCAACCGTCGTCGTGGTATGCCTACGCAGTTTTCTACGCCGTCAAACAGCTCGCCGACGCGGAGCACATAGTCGACAAACGAAGCGTAATCCGCCATGATACTTCACTCAAGGAAGGTTCAAGGTAGCTCTGGCCCTACCTCGACTATCTCAAGTAAAACGCTCGAGATTTCCTCCAGTCGAGGAACGCTTCGAGTGGAGGGCGATCTGTGAATTGGAAAACCGCCCTCAAGAAGCGTTTCGAGTGAAGGGTCGAGTCGAGGAGCGTTTATGAATACGGGGGTTAGCTTCGGCTGGTAGGACCTAGGTGAAGCCATCGGTTGGAAGGGCATTGAGGTGGGACCGTCGCTCCAATTCGGCAGAGCCGACCAGTGCATAGCGACCTCAGTGCATAGCTACCTCTCCAGCGACCTCCACCACCGCCCGGACTCGTACTAGATGTGCCCTCTAGTACTATCCGCGCCCGAGCCCCGGTTGGGAAGACCTTGGTGGAACGATCGCTTCCATTCGGCAGAGCCGACCCCAGTGCATAGCACTGCTCCTGCGACCGTAACCACCACCCGGACTCGTGCTAGATGTCCTCTAGCACTATTCACTGCGTCCTCGCCAACCTTCGGGCTACCCTCCAACCTACTGCTTACCTTCAGCCTTTACAACCTCCGCTTCCAGTCTTGCTTCCAGTCTCTCCTCTGCTAGGGAAAAGAGGCCACCTTATATACACCGGTCGCTCCGCCCCTGAACCCCTCACAGCCAATCACAAACTGCGATTGAAACTCCGACGCCCCACTAACAAAAGACAACCGTGAACAACACAGTAGGTACGCTCGCTGCCCACCACGCCGCGGGGGAGGGAGTGAGGGCGCCAAACGAGCTGGTGACTACAGACATTCCTGGACAGGCTGCCTGGGGCCGCCAAACACCTGTCAAGCCGGTTTCCAGTCACCAGCTGTACAATGCATCACAACAATGGTCGCCTCCTCCCCCACACGTTCACCACCTGGCTGTGCGTCTTTTCCGGTGCCTACTTGACCACCTCGGCACACCATATTCTCCCTCTCATTCCGACGACCCTTACAGATATCATCAATATGGGATCTCATGAAAGTACTGTTATGTCAGGTACAACTATTGCACACAAGGTTAGTCTGCACTGATTACGCAAATTAAAGAAAGGACATAAGCTTGTGATGTCTGGGCCTTGAATGAATGCATTTGTTCAGAGTTCTAATATATGACTTCGCTTGCTGAGCATTAGATCTGCTAGCAATAATCTTCAAAAATATGCTGGCAATTGGTGTTTGCAGTTCTGCAGCTCTGCGCCTCAAAAGTGTGTCGAGTGCCGATCAAGAACTCTGGGGAGTATTACGTGCTGCGGGAGGTGCACAAAACGAAAGGCTGTCAACGAGTGCTTGTGGCATGTGGAAACCTTGTAGGCATCCTGATCAGCGACAAGCCCCGAGCCTGGTATGGAAAACCTCAAGGAAGTCGACATTTTAGAGCACATTGTGAAGAAGTTCGAAGCTGAAGAAATGCTCAACAAACAGATGATTAAGCCTTCATAATGAAAGGATGAATGACTTGGCATTCTGGAATTTTCATTCTTTGTTAAGCGTAAGTCCTCTGGTAGATTGAACCCTAGGCGTCATACCGCCGGGCATCTTAATAATGTATTATGCGACAACTTTCCAGTGGGTTATGTCGTTTCCTTAAAGTGTTTGTGTAGGTGATGCAGGTGGTCTTGCGGGAGCAGCAGTACTACATGCCCGGTTTTGACTACTTATTAAGTACTACATCAATCCACATAAAAACTGCATGAATGTGAGCGAGCTGGTATGAGGAGCAGGGGTAGCTTGCGAACAGCAGAACAGAAATGTCGCTTTTCTCGCGCATAAGTTTTAGAACTGACAAAGGCGCTGCTGCTAGATAGTTTTCAAACCTCGAAATTTTTAAATACATTGTTGGCCCGGAGTTTGTGATATGACATGCATTTTCCAGCGCTCCCACAGCTTCTACAGCTTCACAGCCTGCTGTAGCTCAGTGGGTGGGCCTTTGCACTGCAACACGTGAGGTCACTTGTTCTATCCCAACTGCAGGGACTACGGTTTGACCTGCTATAACAATGCATCAATCAACAAGCAAATGATCTTTGAGAACTCTTTGCGTTCAAGGTAGGAGCAGGATATTCCTGGTAGAGTGAACCGTTCAGAAGAGACAGGTATTGTAAAGAGGCACAATTCAACCACATGCTTGGCTGCCATATGTTTCTCATTAGGACGACCTCTTTCGCAACAGACATGTTCCCGAGGATAATCGGGTATTAAGGACAAAGTATCCTTAAATTATGGTGAAGAGTCTTGGTTGCACGAAATATTTAAACTCTAAATGCAGCAATTCTGGCTGCTAGCTGCACTTGATTTGTTGTTTAAAAATGGAAATGACAGCCAAGTAATGTGACAAAGGTGCGGAGAGGAAACATGAACTGTGTTCAGAGTGACAAAGTCGACCATGCCAGTCACTTCACATGGTACGCAATTTGATACGTGCTAAGGTCGGAAATAGTACGACGGAGGTTGTAATAAAGAATGAAACTTAGACGGTTTGGCATATTTATGTCCAATGAGAAATGAAATGAAGAGAAAAGAGGAGGCAAGGACGAAGTAAGGGAAAGGCAGGAGGCAAAAGAAAAGGAAGAGCGCGAAGGAAGAAATCAGAAAAGTAAGAGTAACAACACATACCACACATGGCCACCAGAAATCGGAAAAAAGAAATGGCCTTGGCCGGGACTGCAGCTCGGCCACAGAAAGCACTTCCTTGTGGGTACGAGCTTACAGTTTGCGGCAGGTGGTTAGGGTGGTGACGCTCGCACGGGCCTCGTGCGTAGGTGGGCCGGAGTAGCATAGTGGACGAAATGGGGCCAGGTTGGCAATAGCTAGCGAAGAAACATCGCAAGGAAATTACCTTAAACTCATTACTATGCAAAAGAAAATATTGCGCAGTTTTGAGAAGTACAGGGGAAACTTGCAAGATCTGCCAACTGCTCCACTGTTCATAAAACATTCCATGCTTAGGGTTGACCAGCTGTACTATTATAAATTGCTTCAAATAATTCAACAAAATAAACTGTATGAACAAGCCTGCACCGAAAGACCTTACTACATCTTACGAGAACATAAAAAGCGAACACCTAAATTACGAACTACTTACGGAAAACAAAGTGCTGAATACCAGGTGCCTCATATTTTGAATATTCTAGCAGACAGAATAAATTTCGAAACTGGTAGGGCTGCCTTCAAAAAACAAGTGGTGAACTTATTAATAACCACATGTATACATTACGGACATTAACTGGTGCCCTTTCATGCCTCAACCATCTTCTTAGTCACATATAAATTTCACTGAACTTGTAATATATCGCCGTGCTTTTCACGTTTCTCATTTATGTATCTTATTTTTGCGTCGCTGTATTATGTTTTCGTGTATGTAACTTCTGTTTAGGTAGGTTACGCTTTGTAAATTTTCTTTGTGTATGTATGACTGGATTTTTTTTAGGAGTGCAAGTTGCTTCCTAGATTTCAAATTCCTGTTGTTTATATATTGTAATAGAATACTGTGCACTGTTACAAACTGCGGAGGGACAGGGGCCTTTGTCAGGCTTGATTGCCTTTAGCCCCTGCTCCTGCAGTGAGCTGTAAAACATGCTTACTGTTAATAAAGATCTTCTTCATCTTCTTCATCAACAGGAGCCGCAGAGGCGACACCACACCTTCTGCCCGATGAATGACAGTGTCCGAAGGGGGATTGCGAGGCGAGGGCTCGCCGAGACCCGCAGGCCTCGCCGGTTTGGTCCCAGGGCGAGCCCGTGCCACAATTCCCCGAGGTATTGCGTGCCGGGGCGTATACACCGCTTGAGAACGACAGCATTTCGTTAGCGTAAAGAGTGCTGCATAGTATCGGTAGACGCAGAGGCTGGCAAGAGGCGAGAACCTAAGGCTATTGATATGAGAGTCGTAGTGGTGACGGTGTTACGAAACATGAGGGATGGCGTCGCTGATGGTCCGCACGACACACACCAAGACTTCCCGGTTCCGTGGACACAGTAAAATTGGTGGGTAGCAGCCAACTCGGTACGCTGCTTGTGGCTGTAGTGACTGGCCTGTTGAGAGCGCACGCATGCTGGATATGGGTCGTGGCATGCAGTAATCGCCGCAGGGACAGCGTTCCCGAGCCAGGTGTTCCCCTGCGCCCAATTGCCGATTTCACGCGCTCCCCCCTGCACAAGTTGTTATGTGGGGTTTAACGTCCCAAAACCAGCTCTGATTATGAGAGACGTCGTAGTGGAGGGCTCCGGAATTTTCGACCACCTGGGGTTCTTTAACGTGCACTGACATCGTACAATAATCCTGCACAAGTTACCAGGATTATTGTACCGCGTCATTTCCACCGTTGTGGGACATCGTGGCTCCCACATCCGTAATTGCCACGACTTAATGGACAAAGTCCGTGACGTTGTACTGGATGAAGACGATATTTTGATTTCTTTTGACGTGAAGTCCCTTTTCACAAGTGTACCGATAGATCTGCCTGTGGGCCTGTGCAAGACCGCTCTAGAATCAGATGCAACTTTGCCGGAAAGATTGCCTGTCGATGTACCGGACCTTGTTCGGCTACTACTGTTCTGCTTGTTCAACACAAACTTTACTTTCCAAAACAAGTTGTACAAACAAGTCTACGGAACAGCTATGGGTACTTCTATATCTGTGACTGCAGCTAATTTGACCATGGAAGCTATTGAAAGTCGGGCACTGTCCTCGTTGAACCCTGCTCCGAAGGCGTTCTTCCGCTACGTGGGCGACATTTTTTTGCATCCTTCACCAAGGAGCGGTTCAGTCATTCACTTCACACCTGAACAGCATGGAAGCAGCAATCCAATTCACGGTGGAGGGTGAAGTTGACGGGAAGCTCCCATTCCTTGACATGCCCATTGAAAGGAAAGGACCCACTTTGTCCTTCGGTGTGTACAGGAAGCCGACCCACACAGGGCGTTACTTGCATTTCGCTTCCATGCAACCTGCTCGTCATAAAGGGGCAGGGGTTTCCTCGCTTATACGACGCGTGCAGAAAATCTGCGCTAGAAAAGAGGACCACGCAGCCGACGTGCGTTTGCTTCGGCGGGAACTGTCAGCCTGTGGCTATCCGAATTCCTTCATGTATTCTGTTCGACAAATGGCACGTCCTTCACTACACCGCGCTGCCACTGGTCAAAAGCGCGCAGGAATACTGTACATGTACATCCCTAGCATAAGTGAAGCCCGTAGCCGTGTTCTGCGGCCCTATGAGGTCCAAGTGGCCCATATTCCAGACCAGAAACTGCACTCGTGAATGTTAAGGAAAAATTACCGAAAGAGAAATTTCCGAGTGTTGTGTACGTTTTGCGTGCGCGGAGTGTGACTACGCGTATGATGGTGAAACTGGTGACTTTGAAAGGCATCTCAAGCAGCACAGTTATGATGTATAAAAAAAATGTTAAATCTAGTGCTTTGGCTGAGCATGCCGCTTCAGAGGGACACGCAATAGACTGGGGCAAGGCACGTGCTCTCGCCAGAGAAAAAGAATTGTCGCGAAGCCTTTGTCTTGAGTCACTACTGATACAGAGTACTCCGCATACTCTTAACAGGAGCGATGGTAATCTGCCTTCGGTGTATGCGCGCTGCCTGCGTGGTATATTCAAGCCTCATTAAAGCGAACTGCTCAGACGCTTGCTTTCATTTTACTTGTGAACAAGGATCCCGCGCGGGAGCCGAAACGTCTTTTTGTTTGTGTGTGTATTAAACATACTTTGGTCGGTGCACTGGCTTAGGTTTTTGACCTTCACCAGAATTATTTGAAGGTTAAAAGTGCGGTCATCACGATGTAGCCTCACGGTAGGATGAACACGCTCTGTGCCTCCAGTGCCATGGGAAAATAAGACGCAGAACTTCTGCGTCGTGGTTTAAATAGACTGACCAAACGAGCCCAGCTTAATCCATCGTAGAACGTCGGGCGCAAGGAGGCCGTGGGCGTCGCGCGTGGGAGCCGGTATTAGAACGACCACAAGCAACGTCAGCATAAGCCGGAATGGTAACATCTCGACGCATACGCATGGATGACGAACTGTCGATCACGACGTTCCACAAAAGTGATTCTACAGAACTGGATCAGGACGTTCCCCAGCCGAAGGGCACGCAAATGCCTTTCCTCGTCATTTTTGCAACCAAGCTGAGCGCTTGCAGAATAGGTCACCAAGCTGCAGTGCAGACTTCTTTTATTGTTGCAAAGAGAAATATAAATGGGAGACACGAACAGGAAAGTAACAATCAATATGATACAGTGTACCTTTCGCAAAGCCGACGAACACACGCACACTCACTTGCAACAAGGGACCGTCCTGAAATGCATGCGCCTTTGTTCGGCACTTAATGACCGAGACCGCCTGAGACCGTCCGCAGTCTTGGTCATTAAGGAGACAACAGTCCACTTTTGCCCTTCAAAGGAAGTGATTATATCTGTTATCGCGGCCTTCACATTCGAACGGCGCTTGCGAAAGGTTTTACACCTAGACGGCTATCACATGCGCTGCTCTCCTTTCGAGAGCAGTAAAGCCTGGGGGCGCCTCCGTGACTTCCTAAGAGGCTCTAGCGGGTGGGCACAGGGAAGCTTTGTATAACAGCATGTTTGTTGTTTGTACGACCTCCAACCGTCTCAGGCAAACGTCAATCAAGGCACAACACTTTTTCGCATTCACAAACTCCGTTACCGCCTTTGCGTAGGCCGAGAGCGACGCTGGTTAAGAGTGACGCTTTCCAGCATGTTAGCCATAGTTTTGTTGCTCATCCTGTTCTCTTGATTCTTGTTTTTGATTGTGTGATAGCCACCACGTGCCCTTGGCATGCTCAATTATGCTCAGAAATTAACGATGGAATTTTGTTAACCTGAGAAAATTTTGCTACTTCATTCTTCCCAGCCCCAGCACGAATGCGGTTTGAGATGTTTGTATGACAGAAGTGGTAGCTGTGAAGTTGATTGGTTAGTTCAGGTTTGATGACGCAAGAGCACCACAGGCTATGCTGCGCCAGTCACAAGTCTTTATGTACTTATTAGTTATGGTTACACGATTTCAGTTCGCCTAAAAAGCTAGTTGCCTTTAGGAAACTGAGAACATTACTCAATGGAACAATTGTGTCATCTAGGATCAGACTGGGGTGCAAGGGTATATGATGGCTGTATAACTCGCCAAAATATATCCGTCTTTGTGTTGCGATATAAGGGCATATGAGTAGGATATGCATGACTGTTAGTGGTTCGTGGCCTTTTTAGCATGTTCGGTGTTGTTCGTTTCTGAGCAGTGTGCGAGATACGTGTGCCGTATTGGTAGGCGGCCCCATATAACCTAAATATAACGTTCTCGATGATTAGATGTTTTCCATTCATTAATGAAGGGCTTAACTAAATGGAGCTTGAGTCGCTGTGAAGTGTCTTGAATGGAGTGGTAACATAGTCCTGGCAGTCGTGAAGTGTTCTGTAAGACGTAGAAATGCCTCCGAATTTGTGCGTGGTTGGTACACCTCGCCTCGAAGAAGCGGACGTGGTGTTTCATATGTGAAGAAATACAGCAACAAGCGTATACCATCGCGGCACGCACCTAACGCAAACACGAGAGGTATACACACGCAAACACGGTGAGCTCATGCCTGAAATCGTGTCAGCCATAAACGAGTGCCGATGCACGACCACAACAGACATCTAGGTAAATAGTTGTGGAAAGATCGTTCATTACGTTGATGAAGAACGGAAGCTGCAAGCGCACGCGCTCTTGAAAAGTGGCTTCCCAAACGGGAAGAAAAATGGCTACAACATACGGAAAGAGCGGTCGCTTTGCTACAGTGTACCAGCAATTCTCACTATAGCGTCGCTTTGGCAAACTTCGGGTCAGTAGTAATGCCTTGACCAAGGCTACATTTGTCACAGACTAAGGCGCTAATATTTTCTGCGCTTTGCACCCCTATCACCGACTGAGCGCCGTTTGCTGACCACTGCCCTGAACAACAATTGCCCATGGAATACGTTGTAGAGGTGGCCCCGTCATTCCGTGAAAGCTCGCGGAAGGTAAAATGTATCATCAGATTCATGAAACAAGGTTCATTTTTGAGGTTTTACGTACTTCCAACAAAGTGGATCAGTCTGTCAACTCAGTGGCACAGTGTTTTCGAAGGGCCAACAAGGGCACAAAACTCGCGGTGCTCAGGTTTGTGCTCGCGTAATTCGAAGGTATGGAAGAGCTGCTTGATACGCAGTCCTGCCGCCGCAGAAGCCATCAACAAAAGTATTACAAGAAATTAGATAGCTTTCTTGGAGCCATTTGAAGAAGCGACACACGCATTCGTGACGCATGCATGCATGAAAACTCAAATTCTACGACTTCGTGACGTCACAGGTTATGATCAGAATGAAATTAGCAGCTACTTGCGGGCAGAATCGTTCAGGGCGTGCGCTGAATGGGACATTTAGAAGTTTTGGAAAAGAAAAGAAAGCAGTTGAGACTTGACAAACTTGCAAAAAAGGCCTGGCTAATTACAGCTACAACCAAGAATCAGCCGTGAGAATGAGTTGAGTGCTGCAGGATACATGTTGTAGGAACAACGCACACAACAGAGCCAAGAACCCATCGGGAACCTTTTTTATCTCTACACAGCAATTTGTGTGTGACCTTCTACGAGGAGTTTTGATTTCAACGGTTAAGCTAAGCTAACAGCAAGAACGACGTGTTTTTGCTTGTTCTTTTTTGTCGTAACGGATATACGCTTCCATTTCCTGTTGCCGTGCACGTTACCATTGCATTCCTGATCGAGTCGGGCAGGGCAGGGCCTAGGCCTGGGCGGCCCGTCTTCAAAACACCTCTGGCCCGCCTTACGCAAGCATCAGGCCCGGCCACGCCACAAAGCTGAGGCCCGTACACATCTGAATAGGGAAAGCTGAAGCACAATGCTCCAGGAAGGGTGGACGCTTGTACTGCTTTTTCAGGTGCTCGCCGATCTAACCATCACTCTTAGAGAAGACTGCACAGTTGAGACGTTTGTTGTAAGAACACTGGCGAGTAGCGCCTCGGAACCGCGAGTAGAGCTTCAGAACTGGGGAAAGGAATTGGGGAACAGCGCAAAGAAGACGTGCTCACCTCCGCGCTGTTTCTGTTTGAAGGCGAACCATGAATCATCCCAGCAGTCCATGGTATCGTTATAGCATTCATTATTATTTCTGTGTTCGGAAAGCTTGTATGATCGGATACGTTGGATGCGATTTATGTGATGCGATGCTACTGAAGTTTGTTATAGCACCAGACAAGCACCACGCTCATTTTCTTTTTTTTTTTCAGACTTGTATGCGCGCACGTGTTTTCGCATAATTTAATTTTCGGATGCTCCAAACGCGACCTGAACGTGCCTGAGGCGCACTCTGTCACTAATTTATGCTTCTTAATGTCAGCTCTTAGATTTAATCTCTTTAACGCGCTCTTTCACTGTGAGTGAACGGAAACATTTCATAAGGGCCGTCTGCCGAAATTAAGGAAGACTACGAAAACATCAGGCACTGGTTTTAATGATTTGCCGATGTTAGCGAACCAAATCAACATTGGTTCACAATATTTGTTACGTGCATGAGTTGATCGTCTGTACTTGTTAAAGGTTGGACACTAAAAGAGCACTGGCGATTATGATCAGCACTGATGTTCCGACGCACTGATTGTGCGTTTGATAACGATCTTCAACGATAAAAGGAAAGGCACTTTCTGCGCTTGTAATGATGCCACGCATGATGTCTCGTACTCGTGCGAAGGCAGGGCTTAGTTGTGTCTATACATGGTTAAAATAAATAAATAAATAAATAAATAAATAAATAATAAATAAATAAATAAATAAATAAATAAATAAATAAATAAATAAATAAATAAAATTATTTTTCACATGGGCGAGTACAGTCAATCGATCAATGACATTTATGTTTACTTGTGGGCGATGAACTTTAAATCACTAAAATGTACAAACAGCGCTAAAAAAGCCGCGAGCCGTCTTGTGCAAGAGCAATAAAATAAGCAACACATCTGACACCGAAAGCACAAATTCACGCGAATCACAAGCAAAGGTGATTATTTAACAACAGATATTTATCCTATATATTTAGGACATGTACCCAGCAAAAGAAAGACAAAATGTCGATCTTTGTAACGAAGGTTTGAATAAGATTACTACTGGCAGGCAATATACGTTTGGCACGCCAGACATGGAAAATGCAAGAAAAAGCGTCTCCTTGCACGCATGGTTCCGCAAGACACCGGCCGACATCTTGAAGTAGCGACAAGCACACACACACACACAAAAAAAGCAAGCGGCGAAATTGACGCTATGTCCGCCACCTTGAAGCATTGGCGAATGTGCCACGGGCTCACCAAGGACTAGTCGAAGGTGTGCGAGGTTCCTGGCCGTCGCGGGATCAAAGCACACTCTCTCGCTCCCTGATCGCTCATCGCCGCACACCCGAGGCAGCGTCCCTGACCATCGCTGCGGCCTCTGCGTCGGTCACGTTGGCCTCGTCTCGCACTTGTTCCAGCAGCCGTGGATGGTTGCGCAGTTCTTCGAGAGCAATGACTGTCGCGTCATCGGCCATGTCTTGGCGCAGGATGAACCTCACCGCAGCCCTGATCCGAGAGGCGTTTTGACGCGCAGCTTCCTGCAGCTGTAAACCGCGTTTTGTAGAGAGGCATATAATACGCATGCACTGCAAGCAAAAAAAAACAAAGCGAAATGAGGCCAGATTCGCACTATAGTGGAGCAAAGTCTGAAGAAACCGCATTCCTTAGTGACGGCTTTTATCGAGACCTGACTTTAATCGCATGGCAGATCACTTGGCTTTTCAAGCCTTAATCTTATTCTGCCAGCCTCTCTAGGCTTAGAGGGATGCTAATGAGCAAAATTTACTCTCGTAGGAGTAAATCCCTCTTTCACAACACCAAAAGCGAGAAAACGCCCATAAAGATAACAGAAATGGCGATGTCGCCTTGAGGTTACCACACCAGCTTGCTCTAAGGTCAGATTTATGAAGGCGCCTGGTAAAACCGGCATTATTAACCGGTAAAAATAGAATGCACCGTGTTTTCATGTGGCCCGACAACTAACGTAACCTAATTTCGTGAAATTCTACTGTGCCTTTGTGGCAAAAGTATGAAACATGAGTGAAACCGTGTCGCCATGCTTGCGTTGAGGAGCAGAGGTATCGGAGCGAAGTTCGAAAAAGAAAATGTAACACGTATATTTTCTCTCCTAATATTGCAGCCATTGATTGTGAGGTGAACGGCAGTGGAGTACTTAAGACGATCTATCAGCACAAATTAGTTTACTGGTTCAGTTTAGTGTCTTGACTCTCATCTTGACTCTCATGCTTATCTAGGCTTAAGGAGGAAGCCCAAAACACGATGAGTCTTACCTGCACGGCGGCAGCATGGTACCCTTCGTCCCATCGCCTTTGCTTCTCCTTGCGGCACGCCTCGAATTCCATGCAAGCCGGAATCACGTTGATCTCAGTGAGGCTTCGATACGCGTGGGCGCTTTCGCAGAGCCTCAGCAGGTGTCCGGCTTCCAGTTTGAGGGAGACGAAATTGAGCCCGGCGATGTTGCTGTTCAGCGCCAGGGCCGAGACCAGCGCGGTACACATGTCGGCGCACCGCTGGCACTTATAGCTGTCATCGTGAACGAAGCGCTCGATCGTCACGTCCGTCAGCGTGGAACACTCGCCCAGCCAGGACAGCAGGTCACCGAAGGCAGGATGACCGAACAGGTCGCAGTGGACATCGAACGTGGTCATGGTTCCGCGGCGGACTGAAAATTTCGCAGCACTCCAGCGTAGGTTTAATGTCGCACCACACGCGCGCCTTGACTCCGAGAGTGTCGAAAGCGAGAGATGAAAGCCCGGGCTGTTTCGACAAAGAGGACGAATTCCGGGACTCGATGAGAGATGGCGGAAGCGAACGCGATCGCCGATTCCGAGCTCCTGGATCTGTTGGGACAGCTTCGCTAGATCAAGGCGATCCGCACGATCTTCAATTACCACCTTGTGCAGTGTAACTTTGCCCGCGATGGCAACGAACAGACTTCGGCACTGCGCTTCGGTCATGCCTGAATGGCAGATGCGCAACTCGCGTAATGTGCGGGTCTCCTCTAGAGCACGGAGCCAGGGGGCCATCCACTCTTCATCACCGAGCCGAGGCAACGGCATTTGGTGGATTCGTGCTGGAGAAGGCAGCCGGAGCCGTTGCAGTTTCTTGCATTGATGTGCAACACTTGCGAAAGCTCCGGACACACGAGCGCTGTGAAAGCAAGTGCAAGACACCTTTTAAATGCGCAAATGAAAGTTACCGCTAACGAGTAGAAGAGAGTCAAGCAGACATGAAACGTGCCGACCAGGTTAGGGGAAAAACATAGCAGGGAAGATGCAGCCCCTTCACAGGGTGCATGAATGGGTGTGCTATGAGCGTCACCACTATGAAGATGTTTACGCATGTACACCACTCGATCGCCCCTGCCCGTAGGTTTCGGTATTTTCCTTTTTGAAAGACGATAGTCTCTCTTAGGATACTTCAACGCAGAAATTTTGGTCTGTCTGTCGGTGTGTGTCTGCCCTGCTTTTCGATACAGTAGAATGGCGAAAGTTTAACCCCTTAACGACCACCTACCTTGAACTGGTAGCTGCGTTCATACTTGTGAACACAGTCGACCAAAAAGCAAATATTACGCATACCTGAGGCGCAGCATCAATACGCGAGTATTGGGCGGTGTATTCCTTTATTTGAGAAAATGCATAGATATGTAATTCTAAAGACCGCAGTGTTTTTACGCTGCGTTGACAATGCGACGCAATGAACGAAAAAGCGGACGTTTCCTACGCTTAGGTGGATGGATGGATGGATGCTATGAGCTTCCCCTTTGTAACGGGGCGGTGACATGTGCGCCACCAGGCTCGTAAGAAGATTTAAGAACTTTTTTTTTCTCTTTTAATTTTCCTCATGCCTTTTAAATTTACTTCAATCAAATCGATCATGCCATATCAAAAACGGAATTTCATATCCCAGTTCCCTGCCCCTTATGGCAGAAATTCCATATTTTTCCCTATAATTATTTTTGTCCGTTCTCTCTAGTTTTCTGCCACCAGTATTCTAACCGTCTCTTACTTATTTCAATCGCGGCTATGTTCAGCTTCCCGTTGTTCGCCCTAAAACCCAAGGCTTCATGTAGGGTGGTGCCCAAACGTACACCTGGGTGGATATTTCCGCATTCAATCAGAACATGCTCTGTCGTTTCCCTATCTTCCTCACAGCATGTGCATTTTTCTTCTTTACTGAATTTCGCTTTATAAACACACGTTCTAAGGCAGCCCGATCTCGCTTCAACAATAAAGCGCTTCCTCTTGAATTATCATAGAATGCCTCCCTCTTTATTTCGTTTTTGCCCTCTCGGTAGTTATTCAGAGTCGGTTTTTTTTCCATCGCTGTCCTCCAGTAAATCTTCTCCGCCTCTGACTTTCCCTTTACGCTCTTTGTTGTCAGTTCTCTTAGAGCCGTATATTTACTTGTGAGCCTCCTAGTTCTCTTTCTCCACTGCGTGTTCAACGCTCTTTCTATATAAATAGCGGAACACCTTCACTGCCCACCTAACCTCTTTCATATTCCTTAGCCTTTCTTCAAACCTTATTTTGCTCTGCGCTTCCCTTGCCTCAAACTCGCCCATCCCATATCGCCCTTTACAGCCTCGTTTGTAGTTTTCCCGTGAGCACCCAAGGCGAGGCGTCCCACAGTTCTTTGATTCACATCCATTCCCGATTGTATCTCTGGCCTCATGCACACCACTGAGTTCCCAAATGTAAGCCCCGGTACCATTACCCTTTTCCACAGACCCCTAAGCACCTCGTACCTATTGTGTCCCCATAACGCTCTGTGCTTCATTATTCCTGCGTTCCTCTTTCCCTTTGCTGCCAAGGCTTTTTCCTGTACCTTCATGTATCTATCGCCCTCATTTACCCATACGCCAAGGTACTTGTATTCGCTTACTCTCGGTATTTCTTGGCCCTGTATGGATACCGCCTGGTCGTTGGGATCATTGAATACCATCAATCCGCATTTTGTTACACTAAATCCTAGTCCTAGATCCTCGCCTTCCTTCCCGCATATATTCACCAGCCGTTGTATATCATCTCGACTGTTTGCGAATAAGACAATATCATCAGCATAAAATAACCCGGAAGCATCTGCTCAATCATCACGCCGCCCTGTTTGTGTGACAGATTAAAACCAATGTGGCTATCTCCTAGCGCTTTTCCCATTCTAACCATGTACAGCATGAATAACAGCGGCGACAAAGGACATCCCTGTCTCAGCCCCTTGCTAATATCAACGTTCTCTCTGCTACTTATTCCTTCCCATTCTATGCAAACTGTATTTTCTCGATATATTTCCCTCAAAAGCTGTACACAATCGTCGCCTATGCCCATTCCTTCCAAAATTTCCCACAATGTTTCCTGATTAACATTGTCATACGCCCCAGTGATGTCTAGAAAAGCCACATACAACGGCCTCCTTTCTATTTTAGATATTTCTATACACTGAGTAAGAACAAATAGGTTATCGTCTAAACGCCTGTCTACTCGAAATCCATTCTGAAGTTCTCCCAAAATATTGTTACGTTCTGCCCAGGCTTCTATTTTTAATTTTACTGCTTGCATAGCCATCCTGTATAGTACCGATGTAATGGTTAGCGGTCTATACGAGCGAATGTTATTCTTTTCCCCCTTGCCTTTATAGATTAAGTTCATTCTGCTTTTTCGCCAACTGTCCGGTATTTGCCTCTCCTGTAAGCATTTTTCTACGGCTTTCAATAGCGCTTCTTTAGTGTTCTGTCCTAATTCGTTAATGAGGCTAACGGGGACCCCATCTAAACCCATAGATCGTGAATCGAGGCGCGCCCCGGAGGCAACAGGAAACAGACGAGGTGCGCGATGCGCGAATTATCACTGACCGAGAGGCTAAGCGAGCGTACCCGGCGGCTGAACAGACCCCCGAAGCTCGTGCCGAACCGCAGATGAACCGGGACTCATGTAGTACGGCCGGACTATCGTCTTTCGACGACATTTGCAGCGAAGCACGGAGATACGCGGCCAATTTTTTTTTCATGCAGGCCTCCACTCTTACGTTAGCTAGCTCTAGCTCAAACCATCTAGTTAAATTTTTGTAACGGCCCTTTGTTTTTGCTTCCATTCGGCTTTACCGCTTTATCCCTTCCCCTAGCGTAGGGTAGCAAGTTTGGCGCGCACACAATTCATTATTTGCGCTTTGCTTCCTCGTACTTCTCAGAAGAACCAGCGATGTGGCTTGGCCCACGTACTCGACCCGACGTGGGGCGGCCCGATGCTCTACCGCCTTGAATGGTAGCGTTCTTCAGGACAAAGTTATCTTTTAAGAAATAAGCTACTCCATCTAAGAACTTCTAGCGCAAGTATAACATATCCCACAGCTGCTCTTCTGTTACAATGTCATAAGCTCCCTTGATAGCCAGAAATGTCAGCCATAATGGCCTGCTCCTTTTGTGCTATTTAAACACACTGCGCTAACGAGAACGGGTCTAACCTGCTTTGTCTTGCGGAACCCATCTTGCGATTTTGCCAGCACTCTTCCGTCGTCCACCCATGCCTGCAGTATTTTCTTTGTGATCTGCATCACACGCCTGTAAGCCACTCATCTCACCTTCATTAGGCGGTAGTTGTACGTGCTAGCTTTGCCCTCCTTTCCCTCGTGTATCGCGATTATCCTGCTTAACCTCCACCCGTTGGGTTCCATTTCGCACTACCTTATTAGTGGTAGCAGATACTTCTATCCCTGACCTCGGGAACTGTCGACGCCCCGCTAGGAACACTTGTCCTCCCTTTCCAATTCCTGTTTCAGTGGAGCCACTGCGCTGCTTTTCAGTTTGATAGACTGGTTCGACAGCAGTTTCGTGGGTCTTTAAATTTATCTTACGTCATGGTTCTCATACATGTTCCATTTCTTTCTCCCCTTCTAACGCAAATGCACATTGACCTGCTGCAATAAACAATAATGTGCAGTCTATCGTCGACTGCAGACTTCTCACCTCTCAAGTTTTGTGGCCCTCACACATATCCATCGGCACCCATATCCATCGGCATATCTTCCAAGTGCGCATTCGTATCTCTCCAGTGTAAACATCTCGCACCGTTCTCGCAGCTCATTAATGTCACTTGCCATGTACTTTGCCATTCGTTTTCCTTTTTGTTATTTCATCCTGCCCACAAGTACATAAAACCAACCAGTACCACTTCCCCCCTTTTTGGCCATGAACGTTCCTTGTATTCCTGCTTGACACTTCACCGTCAGTGCTTTTACGAATGAATGTCCCAGTTCCACTCTATCCGACTGCTCTCTGATGTTCTTACGCGATGCCTCGTTTAGAGTGTGGCTGCTCCAAGTATCTAAGATGTCTCCACAGTTTCTCCTGCCTTAGCTGCGTTTATCCTTCCACCCCCTTCAGCATTTATTCTGTCATACATCGTGTTAATAAGTATGTCATCCGCTAATATGGAAGCCATGTTACAAATGCAACACTAGGGTGAGTTTTACTTGGTCCACATATAAAACTAATGAGTAACGCAGTGACCCGGCGGTGGTAGAGAAAACAGTTAAAAAGCGTGGAGCAAAGACAGCAATGGCCTCTCGACCCTCAAAGTTGGAGTTTAAATCATTCTATGTGGAACATAGAAGCATGAAATGCTTCAGTTATTCTGCCTGTATATTCACATTGTCGCGGTATTGTTAGAAATAATAGCAAAATAGCATATATTAGGCATGTGTTACAAAAGTGCGGTAGTTACCATTAAAATCCGACAAATGTGATTATTACACGGTCTTTGAAGAGCCACCGAGAGGTTTTCCAAATCTGCGGACGTAAAAGAAAACATCTAAACTTACGTATACGGCTATCGCGTTCGAGGGTGATTTTAATATGGCGACTTACTTGTTTACTGACACACAAACATAGCATGCGCGCAGAGCACCCATATATACTAATGTGGAAGCTGGAAGTACTTATGTGGAAGCTGGAAGTACTTGGTTACTTACTAGATTTTGAGGTCCATGCTCACGTTCACGTCCAATTCCTCTAATTCCGTCATTTCACTGAGTACAGGAATCATCTTCATCCACAGTACTTCGTCTCCACAACTAACGGAGTCAGTCAGTGTTATCTTTCGCAGGGCTCCCCGCCTCTCGTTGAGATAACTCGTGAACATTCCACCTGCATCAATAGGATCACCTGCGTACACGCACGCGTGAACGCCGAGGTCGGTGACGCTGTCGTTGTCCATCAGCGCAGAAAGGAACGCATGCGCGTCCCTTACGTTCAGTCTCAAATTCTCTGCGCGGAGTGTCGTGACGTACATCAGGATTTCCTCTGCAATCAGGCCACAAATCGGTGCCGCTGACACCTGGAACGCAGAGCGTGCCGACTCGAAGACTAGCTCGACAGCTGGTGAAGGGAGATAGGAGAGAATGTCGAACTTGTCATAAGGATCATCTCGATCCTCACCGCCTCGCAGCACCAGGTGTACCGTGAAGCTCTTCAGCGCCTTCTGGCGGCTCAGGCCCTGACGCATCTCGTGGGACCAGGGAAAGTTGTGGTACATTTCTATCGTCGTGAAGCAGCTGTGCTGGAAGATCAGCGAACTGACGAGCTTCAGAGACGCGTTTTTGAGCCACGCACCGGGTTTGTCCCAGACGGGGCTGTTGCATACTGGTATCCGAGTGACTGCCATGCGGACGCCGCCAGCGTGTCTGTGGTCCTCCCGAATTTCGAGTCCCGCTTCTAGGAGGATTCTGTTTATGTCTGTTCGGTGGACAAGTAGTGTACATTTGTTGTCCTCGCTTGTGTTGCACGGTACGCGCTGCTCGCTGCACCATCCTGCCACCAGACGCTCGAGGCCCGCCATGATGATGACGAATGCTCGGACCTGAAGGCAATGTCCTTCTGTGGCGCTCCCTACGCTTCTGGTGCCTGGGAGGGCGAGGAAGAAAAAAGTAAGCATAAAGTTAGATATAGTAGAACCCCGCTGGTACGTTTCTCACGCAGCAGCCGGGAACGTAACAGCGGGGTTCTACTGTATATTCAAAAAAATTACAGCGTATCCACGGAGTGAATGATGATGAGTGGGCGAAGGTCGGGAGGTTCATCGTAGATCGTGCCGAGTTCCAGATTAATTTAGTTAACGCGCACGCTACGAATCCTCATGGTTCAACTATGCGCAAGTGAAATCTCCCACCGGCACTTCATTGCAAGTCAAGATCCAGTGCCTATGTATATACATATGGGTGGCCGGTGAACGGTTCTCCAGCGCGAGCAGTCAGCATTTTTCAATCAAGAAACTCGCTAGAAGACGCTGCCTGCGTCAACGTTTTCTCTCGCGGATGAGGGCGCGTTCTTCTTTGCGAGCTGGTAGCGCGTTCATCGAAGAAAGAGCGTTTCCACAGTCAACGCGCGCCTTTCGCCCCCTCTCTCTCTCTCTGTCTCTCTCTCTCACACAAGACAGCAGATGGAAGAGAGCTCGCGCGCCGAGAGGCAAGGGCCGAGGGCGAGCGCGAACTACACGAGGTGGCTACGACTAATGTCCCTAGACGGAAAAAATATCTAGGGACGTTAGCTACGACGGCAACGGCAGACAGGCCTACGCCTTAAGAAGCTTTGCCCCTAAAAGTTTTGTCAGATTACTGGCTGCTCTACACACGACGAAAAGCTCCTGGCCGAGGACAACTGTCCAGGTGCAGACAACTTCCACCAAGGACACCGCTTGGAATTAACGCGATAAAATGCATTGCCGCCTTCCCGAAAATCATTTCGTATTTTCTATAGCTTTCGAAAACCAATATTTGGCCCTAACAAACATACTCGCCTCGAGATGGCGCAAACATATCGGCCCACGGAAGACGCGGTATTCTCGTTGAATGGCTAAGACGACCTCATTTTGTAAATTAAACTTGCAAGATATCTCAAGATAGGGCATTACGGATGGGCAGGTTAGAAATGACAGAGGGAACATTTCTTCAGAAAAAAAAATCCTGCAGATCCTAAGCATTGTGGATATCGGTGTCATCTGAGCGAGGAGACTGGCTATTTCAAATCGTCCGGAATTCAGCAAAGTGTTGATAAGATGAACTTCTTTGTGCTCAGTGCATGAGTCGGTGTGTTCTTGACGGGGCTAACCGACCAGGAAACTTGACAGCACGGTGGCGACGGTAGCTCACCGCCCCCCTTCCCCCCCCCACGTTAGGATGTAACATTACCACATCATAGACATCTTTTATCGAAGAGAAATGCAGGCTACGGTCCACTGATGTGCGTATCATGAGCGTCGTCCTTTGAAGAATTTCTACATAATCAAGGAAAGTTGGACAAACGCATGCCAAGTGCTACCAGAACACATGCAGTGTTCATCACATGCTCTGACGGCGCGTAACACACGCAAGCACTGCCCAGTCGCGGTGGTCTAGTGATCATGGCACTCATTTGCTGATCCGAGTGTCGGGGATCGAATTCCAGAGGGGAAATGTTGAGGCCAGTGTACTGTGCGACATCAATGTACGTTAAAAGGCAACTCCGGCGATTTTTCATTGTCCACTGATCTCAAACAAATTTTCAGTATATGTTCTCCTCGGTGATGCAATAATTTATGACAAGCCAGGCGGTTGTAAGTCATTTGCTTTTCCTGAAAATGAATTTAATTTTTTAGCGGATCCACGCGCGAGCCACTCTGTATTTGTGACGTCATTACCTGCAACGCTGCCTACCCAAGCAGGAGGCAGTCTAAAGCAAAACGGCTACACATAAGCGCGCAAATCGTCCCTGTGAAGTCCAATGGGCTGAATACATAGTTTGATGACATAGCTACTTTCATTTTTCTGGCACCAGCTCCATATTTCTGATGACGTGAGGCTGTGACGTCATCACATTAGCTGCACGAAGCGTCTGCCGTTTCGGTTTGAGCGCATCGTTAATTCGGTTTTTTTAATATTGGCGCGTTTTCTGAGCAAATTAAATGACCCTGCCTGCTTCAGGACTCTCAGTACTACTGGAAAACAACATCAAAATATGGCGGAGAAACAGCCGGAGTTGCCCTTTAAAGAACCTCAGGTGGTCGAAAATCCCGGAGCCCTCTACTACGACGACTGTCAATCATACCGTGGTTTTGACACGTAGAAAATCCGTAAATTAATCAACTACAAGCCCATTTGACCTTACGCAAGCACAATCATCACAACTGCTGGAGCGAAAGGTTTACTTGCTCTATATACCGTGTGGGAAGAGCCGCTGCAGGTTAGCGGTGCCGTGCCTGATTAGCACCTCGGGGTCCGGGTTGGACACCCGCCTACCGCTTAGCCTGTAGGTCGGCTTCGGACGTTACATATTGTTCGCGTGAGGCTGTGCGCTTACGTGTATATCTGAATGTCATGCTGCGACAAACGGTATGCCTTTGTTGTTTTCAAGTGCGTCAATGATGTAGTAATTATAGATTTTAGTTGCCCCGAGACTGACATGGGTTGCATAAATTCAAACACCCGTGGCGCATACCCGCATGCCGCAGGCCGTGCATTAAGAGTATGAGCCACACGTATCTTGTATCGTGACGTACAAGCTGATTATATCATGTTAGTAAGGTGAACAATAATCACCTATGCTCGTCATACATTCGCACCATACCATCCAAACCGTTTTACATACAGGGCGAAAGAGACGGCCAGGAGAGCACCGGGACTTAGGCGGCTAAATAGCAAGATAAATACGGTCAAAGTTTAGGCTAAAGTTCGCCAAGAAATGCTTCGCATATAAAAATGGAATTTAGAACATGTTGGCTCACGCCAAATGCTGCCACACGCCAAAATTGAGGACCTTTTAAGGTACGTAAGCAAGATAACTACAAAAAAATTATGCACTGCCCCTCTTGCGGAGTTTGGTTCGCAGGTATGACTTGCAGTGTGGCTTTGCTCTCCAACTTCCTTCACGGAGTGGATGGGCCGGAGCTTTTGAACAGTTAGTTCGCTGCGTTGATGAATTGACTGATTGATTTATGTTGTTTTACGTCCCAGGACTACCACTGATTATGAGAGACGCCGTAGCTGCACGCGTCACACGATCGCCTGCTTCACTACTACTTTCTACCGCGCTCCGCTGCGCTGCGCGACGCCATTTTTATCTGTACAGGTGACGTATGGCTTAACACCACTTGCGAACATGCGCCGCGCTCCCTTCGCCGTGCGCCTCTCTTGCTCTCCATCGGGCTATGCTGGCTTGCCTTCTTAGCCTGGCGCTTTCCCTTGACGCTGACCACGCGAGGAAAAATTTGTTTGGCTGGTACAGGTATACAGCTTCGCCATAAAAACGCTAAGAGGCAGCGTGACATAATTCCGTTGGCCTCGGCAAGGATCCTCTGACGCCTATGCGCGGTGCCCCTCGGGTAAGATTAGGTTAGTTAAGTTGGGTTTTGTGGCGCAAAAGCGACTAAGGCTATGTGGCGCCAGACGCAGGGTTAGAAGTACGTGGTCTCCGGCGGCGCAAGCGCCGGCTATGGCTGCGGAGCATGAAGGTAGACGTAGTGTGTACAGGATTGTGTGATCAATGGGTTGGTGTTGGGGGCTGTATAGGGGGCCTAAAAGGTTGCACACTAAATGTGCATAAAATATGTATATTGAGTAAAACTATGAAATTGATATGGGAGATGTGAATGTGATATGAATGTTGACAGTTGGAACGGTAAGTAGCTGCAGTACTTAAATTTTGTTGAGAGTGCCTAGTTCGCGTAAGAAATTCACTACATCCGACGGGTTGTCTGCGAGAATGAGTGTGGGGTGCAGAGGTAAGTACAATGCGTAGGCATCCTTAAAGTGTTTCTGTCTTGCTGTCGGGTAGGATTAGGCCCTTCATGGTTGTCAGGCCTCTCGAGGTTGTTTTCTGTAAGCGGTAAATGTTGAGGCCCGTGTACTGTGCCATGTCGGTGCCCGTTAAAGTCCAGGTGGTCGAAATTTCAGGACCCCTCCACTGCGGCGTCTCTGTCATAGCGTGGTTTTGGGACTTAAAACCCCAGAAATCAAAATCACAAGGTGGACATTCACATTCGGATTGTATTCGGTGTATCGTGCATGCTGTACAATTTCAGATATTACATGCCTCTCTCTATTCGAAAACTTCGAAACTGAGTGGAATACCCCATACACGAGGCGCACCAGACTGCACCGGCTAAACCCATCGCTGCAACTCGGACCTCCGGCTGGTTTGCACCGACGTGAAGCTTCGCTTCTTTGCCGATTGTGGTTGAGAGTGGCCTTTACGAACGCTTACTCTGCGCTGATTGGAATGGCTGATAGTCCTGCGTGTGCTGTCTGCGGATGCGCAGAGACCATAGATCACTTGTTGTGCCACTGCCCACAATTTGAGGAACATCGACTGCCTATGACCGAGTCCTTCACAAAGCTCGACGATCGTCCACTTTGTGAACAGACAATCTTAGAATACCGTCCTCACGGTCCAATGGCTCAGAAAGCAATGAAAGCGCTTTTGGCCTTTCTAAAAGCATCTGGCCTAGCCGAGCGCCTATGATATTGTATAGGACTGCCCTGTAGGCATTCCCCCTCTCTCCTTCTCTTTACTTTTATTCCCCTTTTCCCATCCCCCAGTGTAGGGTAGCAAACCGGACTCATGACTGGTTAACATCCCTGCCTTCCCTTCCTTATTTCTCTCTCTCTTATTGTTCATGCTTTGGGTTATAGTGTAGTAAGGTACGGCATAACAGTATATGGCCACTGTGCGGCGCGCTGGCAAATGAGGGTAAACTCTATTCTCCGTCATATGTTAAAAAACATTTGTTACGACCTTAACCTCAATGCCAAAAAGGATGTTTTCAAAACGTTATGTATGCCGGACTTTACTCACTTACTAATGGAAAGCGTAGTGATTAGGCACTTTTGGAACAATAGTTTCAAAACAAAGTATGTTCCTGCACGCTGTTTGCGTCCCAAGGATCCATTTTTAGTACCGAGACGTCACACAAGGTATGGAAAAAGAGTACGAGATTGCTACGTTCCTGTACATTTCAATAAGCTGCCTCCGAGTGTACTGCGCACCCGGACTAAGCATAAGTTAAAAAAGGTTCTCAGGCGAATGATTTATTTATCGTCGTAAACAAAGTGGTTGTTCTCTCTCCTGTGCCGTATATTATTTTTTCATTTTGTTTTATAGGCAGATGTATAACTTCAAAGATTGCTGCTTTCCGCTGCTGCCAGGCACTGCCGCTCAAGCCCTATGAGGCTTTGGCAGGCCTGATATGTGTATTACTTTCTTATGAGATGAACAATAAAGATTTGATTTGATTTGATTAGAAAACATCAGTTTTCACACACCCCGGTACATTACGTACAGTATTTGCTGCGAGCGAAGTGGGTCCTGCAATAGAAACACCAAAATTAGCTCTAAGCGGGCGCCCAAGACGGCTCTCTTTTACGTAGACTACGATTGATTGATTGATTTGTGGGGTTTAACGTCCCAAAGCCAGCTCTGATTATGGGAGACGCCGCAGTAGAGGTCACCGGAAATTTCGACCACCTGGGGTTCTTTAACGTGCACTGACATCGCACAGTACACGCGGGCTCAACATTTCGCCTCCATCGAAATGCAGCCGCCGCGGCCGGGGTTCGATCCCGCGGCCTTCGGGTGAGGCCGCCGAGTGCCATAACCACTAGACCGCCGTGGCGGGGCGAAATTAATGCGTGCGAGGCCTGGATTAAGCCGTGTATACATCTGCATATGATATTTGACTGGATGCCATTGGGCGTGCGTGGCTGCTTATTTCGGCTTTGCTTCTTTAACCTCCTGGCATTTGCATGTGTTACTCGACGTTGCGCATGCGCAACAATACGAACTGTTTTTGTACAGCAAGCCAGTGGGTGTGGCTAGAAGTGCCCGTCCCTTCTATAGCTCTTGTCCGTGTGTGTGCTGATGGCTCTCAACTCTTTTCGAAATAGAAAACCAAATGGCTAGCAGAATGCACTGCTTTTTTGCGGTAAATACAGCCGCCCCGAAAGTAAAACGATGCAGGTAAGCGGTCACTGAAATGAACGCCAATGCATGCCAGCGCGTTGTATCAATAGATGAGCAACGGATGGCGTAGGGACGTCAGCACATCCACCTGGCCGGTCGCGACGTTCTGATGCTTGTAGGGGCGGCTAACGTCACTGCTCGTCAGAGGTCCTTTTAGTGCTTTTTGTACATGCAAGATTTGCTTCCAGCATCGCGGGCGAAGAAGTGTACAATTTCTGCGGCGTGCTCTTTCCGCTTGCTCAGGAATGCATCACTGTTATTTTGCGTGACACGAGGTGTAAGAGTTTCTAGATGACTGCCAAAATTACGCTTGGCTGACGGAACACACACACACACACACACACACACACAAATAAGCAGCATGCGGGTATGGGCTCTATTGTTTTTGCGGTACAAATAGATTCGGAAATGGATTGAGCTTGCAAGTGAGGCGATTGAACAGCACCTGCTTCAATTAAAATAGGCTTTATGGCACGGCAACAACAGAGCAGCGAACGCTATCGGCATCAAAGCATACTCCACTGCTATGGGTTGTTTCCAATGCGAATGATTGGCCAGAAAGGTAAAGTAGGCTCAACAACCTCCAAAGAAAACTGTCGAACTCAACGTGGGCGACGGAAACGATTGCCAGGCACTCCCGTTTCTGTCACTGCGCAGGCGTACTTTTTTCCCTCGTCTTATGAACGATCATATGTATAGCAAAGTATTACGCAATGCCATGGCATTGAAAGAACGCTGCGCTGAGGCCGATTCCACTGGCATCTTAATGAATTTCTGTTGGGGAAGATAATGAAAGAAGCGCAGCACCGCCACGCACTTTAGCTGCGAAAATGCTGCTTCAATCCAGCCTCTAGTGTCCGTTCGTATCGATGACTGCTGCACAAAGAATCTGATCCACTTACGTTCTCGAAGCAGGTGACCATTGATGCGTTTACCGGCCTCATGCTGTTGACCGTGGAACGTCCGTCCATGAGGTCCCAATCCGTGTTGGCACTGCCGTGCTCCGAAAGCTTCTGCCAGCCACCTCTCGTCCGCACCGGATATGCCGTCTTAGGAACTCGATCGCCGGAAATCGTCCTGTTATGTGGGTGAGGCAGCCGCGTCATAATAAACGTCAGCGCAGTCACTAACCGTCGGCGGAAAGATAATGCGAACCACGTGATCATGCACCGTGACTGCTGTGCAGTGCGCTAGGGCGATGGCGCACGTTGGAGCGACTCCCCCCAACAGCAGGCAGCCAGCAGGTGGACGGCACAGGCGGAAAGCAGCAGTTCGCGCATGCGCCAGCGTGGTCTGTATTATCTTATGGCCGACTACACAAAAAAGGTTCACCCACGAACACCTCTTTCGTGAGCTTGGTGACCGCACCAAAATGCAGCTATCTGATCTATTTACCTTTGCGATGCAGTTGCGGAAATATTGTGCCCTCTTCGATAAAAAGTGAAGCAGTTACATTTTCCTGCAGTTCCCGAGACCAAACGGCCGTATTTGCTGAGTTTTAAAAGCTATAGCTCTGGCCATAGTCTGCCGATTAAGCGAGACGCGGGGTATACAACTCAGCTGAGCAGAACTGATAAAACTTTAGCTGATTTGAACAAGCGAATGGCAGAGCCATAAAACAATTACCAAACACCGTGCATAATATCGATAAAGCGTAGACTTCTGACCGTGATGTGTTCGGTCACAGGGGGTAGTGTGCACTTGAGGTAACAAGAATCGCATGCTCTGACCGCGAATATCACCGAGGGATATCAGCGCTTAAGCAAGGGCGCTTCTATTGGGTTCCTCGCAGAAATATAGAAAAAGTGTCGTGGTCGCTGTCACCGATATTAAGCGCATGAAACGAGCCCTTCAAGCCTCCTAATTTCCGCGACGTGAACCCTGCCCTATCGAAAAAAAAAGAACAGGGAAAGCTAACCGCTTTGATGCGCCACTGCTGTGGCTATTTTACGTCCACTTGAAAGCTACGCCAGACGCCCCTTACAAATCACCGAATGATTACCGGAAATGATTGATTGATTTGTGGGGTTTAACGTCCCAAAACCAGTTCTGATTATGAGAGACGCCGTAGTGGAGGGCTCCGGAAATTTCGACCACCTGGGGTTCTTTAACGTGCACTGACATCGCACACCACACGGGCCTCAACATTTCGCCTCCATCGAAATGCAGCCGCCGCGGCCAGGATTCGATCCCGCGACCTTCGGTTCTGCAGCCGAGTGCCATGACCACTAGACCACAGTGGCGGGGCCATTACCTGAAATGAAGCCCGACCAAAAGAACAGTAATCTTAATGCTTATCTATCTACGTGTGCAGAACAATCCGGACACCAATTCGTAGACCCTTGATGACATCTTGCATCCCTCAGAAGTTGAAAACGCAAGCAACGATATCCTACGGCTTGCAAGAAAATATCTTTGGGCGAGCTTGTGCATGCTTGAAAGGGGAAAAAAACGGAACGCTAAAAAACGACAGACAAAGAAGCAGGACGAACACAGGTCTGGCACTCCCGTGTGCCTCCTGCTTTTTTTTCTGTCGTTTTTAAGCGCTCCGTTTTTCTTTCGTTTGAAGACATCATGCGTCCGTCAAAAAGTCCCTCGGCTGTAGTTGCGCTAGTTAAGAAAGAAGACGGTGTACTCTGAGCCTCTGCACCTACGACCGACGTCTGAACAAAATCAAAACAATAAAGAGATATACATCCAATCCCACGAACCGACGAAGCCCTCTATCCTATGTCAAGTACCTGTACTCGATGGACCTAGAAACCAATAGCTGGTAGATTAGAGAGGACAACAGGGACTGTGAGAAGATAGCGTTTATGCCCAACGCCACCTAGACGAAGTTTGTCTAGGTGGAGTTGTTATGCCCCGGGACGTATGAGTTCGAAATGATGCTCTTTCGACTGCGCATGGCACACAGCAACATTCCAGAGTCACGGACACTTTTCTTGTGCACCTAAAATGGCCTCGTCTAATTCGACTGCGTCGTTGTATTTGCCGGGAATGTTGATTAGCAGCTCGCGAGGTTAGCGTCTCTTCTCGAAGCGGCCCCCGTATACACCTCGGGGCTGACGCTGGAAACATCGAGAAGAACACAACGCCACCACACAACAGGCATTTATGCGCAACTCTGTTGCATCCTGCCTGAGAAATTCGGTGCTGGTGAAGAACTTCGACCCAAAATTGAGGACGAACTGTGTTATAGCGATCCCCGCTGGCCTTCACAAAGAAATCTTGCAAGCGTGCCACAACTAACCTGCGTCGGGGCACCTGGGCACGGCACATGTACTCTGGAACCTGAAGAAGAAACTTCACTGGCCCCGTCTCATATTCAACGTCATCCACTACGTCCTCACCTGATTGCCAGCGGCGGTAAACGAAGCCAATCAGCCCCACCAGTCTTCAGATGCGGCTGATCGCCATACCATCGAGGACCTTAAACAGATCAGTGTGGGCCTCCTTCGCCCGTTCTCCACGTGACGAGCTATAGGAACAGGTGCATTGTCATAGCCAGAGACCACACGACGCGCTAGGCACCGCTTCCCGCAGAGGAACTGGAGAAATCGTCAAATTTACACCCAAGTAGTGCTGCGCCATGCATTCCCTGGAGCCGTAATCACGGACCTTGGGAATGCATTTATCATCAAAACCACCACCACCACAATCATTATCATGTCTACGTGCACTGCAAGACAGGTCCCTAGTTATCCCGGTTCGGTGCTGCCTGCGACCACGTTTATCCTAGCGAACTTCTTGATCTCAACTGCTTAACCTTCTGCCGCCTCCTGCCACGGAACGGAAAATGATAGTTGTGGAGTTAAGGGACAAGACGAGATCGGACATCTTAGTAGCAATTAACAAGAAGAAATGGGCGTGAGCAGGGCATGTAGTGTAAAAGCCAGACAACCGGTGGTCCGTAGGGGTAACAGAGCGGATCGCTAGAGAACGGCATTCAATGCAGAGATTATGAGAGAACGTGCCCAGCCTTCGCACTGACAGATAAGTGTGGAGGAAATGACATATGTTATAACGGACATGTTGACGGGGCACAATGGCGGCCTTGTTATGACCATGTGCGCGCTGCGTGTTGTGTTGCTGTGACGTGTGCGATTCTTTAGGTCTTGTACCGTGCCGCGCCGTGGCGAGCTGTAACTGCTCGACATTATGGAGTCTCCGTACTGCATTCAAAACTACGTAGCGTTCTCCCGCTGGCTGTTGCAACCAGGTGGAGAACGCTAGAGAGTGTTGAACGAGCGAGCATCCGCGGACTGTACCACGGGTGAAGGATACTTGCAATGCTCAGAGAAGTCACGGCAAAGCGGTATCACAAAGGAAACCACTGTCATGTACTTTGTATGATGAACGCCTGGCAGGTCAGTGACAGTTTCGCAGTCCTGCTGATTATACTAAAGCATGCTCAGAGAACATCTGTGTAGGGCATCAAAGAACGGAAACTGTAGCGCCCACTCTAGAAGAAAAATAAGCGTAGCGGCTGCATGGTTAAGTGCAATAGGGCGAAAGGAGATGGCGCTGTAAATACTATCATTAGAAGGACCGTGTTTCTACTTGAACGCCTCGGGCGTCATGCTGGTGGCGGCGCTGGCTGCTATCAAATTAAATTTGAAAAAAAAAAACGCGTATCTCCACGAAGTGAACCATGAAGAGTGGGCGAATCACTGGGGATCGTTCGGTGTTACCGTAAATCACCCCTGGCATTACCCACTCATGCATCTAAATGAGTGACAATGTATGTGTGTATATTTACATACGCGTTGTCATTTATGCTTCTGGTCTTTATGAGGTTCCTGCGCTCCCAGGGCGTAGACCGTGCCGAGTTCCGGATTACATTTAGTTAACGCACATGATGCGAATCCTTATGGTTCAACTACGCACAAGAGAAATCTCCCACCGTCACTAGATTGCAGGTCAAGATCCTGTGCCTGTATATAGGGGGTGGCCGGCGAACGGTTGTGCAGCGCTGGCAGTCGTTTTTTTTTCAATCCAGAAACTCGCTAGCAAGCGCTGCCTGCGTCAGCGTTCTCTCTCGCTGGCGAGGGCGCGTTCTCGTTTCTTGCGTGCTGGTAAAGCGTTCATCGTAGAAAGCAGCTTGGGCCAGCGTTGAGCATGCGCAGTTGGGGTGTGGACGGCGCAGGGAGGCAAGAGGCTCGACCATTAGCTGCTTCGTATCTAAAATGCACAATTTTTATTTTCAGGCATTTTTTTCCTTAACTATCACCAGGTGATGAAAGCGTTGATCCATCTAATATCTCGCCACATGCATCGAAACGCTGCCAGTGTATATCTACCACATGCCAATTCAACCTCCTATGAACGTTCAGTCTTGCTACGTACCATCGTAGAATAGAACTTCCTTTTCCCCTTAATCACCGACATTACCTGCCTCAAGTTGCTAATTGATCACTATCTTTGAAGTCACGTAATCCAACCTGAATCGTAATATTTCGTGGTATGGTTTCTACCAGAAGGCATGAGCGAACATTTTGCGTTATTTTATCAGTGGCCTCCGAACAGTATTGGGGTGCGATCGGGAAGTCTAATCCTTGTTAAAGCGATCGCCCTTGAGGTGTGCCACAGAGTCTTTCTCTTTGGGAGATGAATGTAGCTGCTGCTAGCTCTTCAGATGTATTTCGGACACCGTGTTCAAATAGCCGTTCCGTGCTCGTGCCGTTCGGTAATCCAAGAGCTGACTTGATCGCAATGCGGATCAAAGCATCAGCTGGGGCTTCCTCAGTTTTTCGTGTTAGCTAGAAGGGGAGAGCATATGTGAGTCGGCTTAAGACCGGGTCCTGTACCAGAATTAACGTGTCTCGTTCCGTCATGTCCTTGCGTCCTCTCGCGAGTCTTCGGATGAGTCCTGTCAAACTCTTGACTGTGTGTCACAGCCGATTTATGGCGACCTGCACGCTGGTTGTCTCTTCAAGGTGCATGCCGAGTGCACGAAGGATGGTAACCCTTAGTAGGCGGGCTCCTCCACGGTAAAGCTTGAGGACTGGGGATCTGTGGACTCGAGATGTGTACGGTCTTAGATGAAGCGCTTCGCCCCGAAAATGTGAAACATTCAAAAAGAAACCGTCTCGAAAGGATGATGTAGACTTCAGGAGCACGGCTTGTGTGCGGGCTAGTTGGTATGACATAGTGCCTTCATGAATATGTGCTTGGTTTTGGTGTATACTGTAGAACCCCAGATGGCAAAAATGATTCTGGAGCCCTCCACTGTATACACGGCATTCCTCATAATTATAGCCGGTTTTGGCAAGCAAAAACGCGTGAATTGACTTAAAATATGTGGTACAATAAACATACACGAAGCGGATAAAGGCAAGGACGAGTGTTATTACGAATGGCTTTATTCAATTTCAACTGCACTTTGGTGGAGTCAATGTGTGGTGGTCCGATTTCAGTGCATGCTAAAGAACCTTAAGTAGTCGACTTTTCCGAAGCCCTCTTCTACGGCGTCTCTCATAATTATATCGTCCTTTTGAGACGTAAAGCCCGAAGAATCAATCAATCAACCCTCAGAGATATATAGATTGAGCCACACATGTTCTGACACCCTATGTTTATCAGTGAGAAGTTGAAGAAACGAAAAATGTTAAACGTGCTTCGCTCTTCGGACAACCGAATACAGAAGATGAAATTCTGCCCTTTTTAAAGGCAAGGATGCTTTGCCTAAGCACGCATTACATTTCTTTTTTTTTCTATAAATGGTGACTGCACGGCAATACTTGCCATGTGTGGTTTGGAATTTAGATTAATGCCTAAAAATTTATCCAAATGAACCATTTCAAGCAGTACCTGAACAATAACAGAAGAGAAACAAAGAGGATTACACGGCAAGTGAATGAACCAAGTTTACGTTTGCGCAATTCAGTTTTCCATTGACTGCACCACTTTTTTGCGTCAGTTTTTGGCCGTCGTCCAAGAATTCCTGAACACACATGCTCGGAAAGGTGGGGTTTCCATATATCTAGCGTTAAGCAAGCTGTTCAAATAAAAAAACAACATTTAGAACACACTGCGCAGCATTACATGTAAGGACAGGTATTATGCTCTCTTCACACATCTCGCAACTGAGCACGACAGGTTTTATATATGCATCTCGTACCATGGTTTTAATATTTCTTGTTCGTTGGAAACATCGGCTCGTTTTAGCCGGTGTAATACATCATGCATTACGTCCGGCTTTTAAGCAATATTGACCCTATGACTTATAAGTAATGCTCTCTTCATCTCTCCATTCACAGGCAACTTGGGACATTCTAGAGGCCACATTTATTTCTATTCAGTACCAATATGCGCCATCGCCACTACACAGAAATTTTGAGAAGTAGAACGTTAATCTATTCGCCCCGTTATTGACCTATACGTGACGACAGCATCGTGCTTCTAGTGTGGATACGTTGCCAAGCGGTTAGGTCGAAGCGCGGCGTTGTGATTTATTTCGCGACATATCTTTGCTTAGAACCCGCCGGCAGGGATGGTTCGATGCCTCAGGGCTCGACATACTCCACGGAAACAGGAATAAGCTTCCGCTATACTACATTGAAAGGCTGTGCTCCGCAGGAAGTGGCTTCCGGGCTTTAAAAACGACAAGCTGTCTTAGAAGTATGCGATGGTCTTCAGCAAACATTTCGCTGGCGACGCCTTCACAACAGTGAGTAAAAATGGAGAAGTTGAGTCTGCAAACGTTTCTGGTTCTGTTAGCTTTAGGGACTTGCTCGTTGTGCGGGGGGGTTGTCCATCGTCGGCGTAGCCGCTAGTTCTCACCGCTCCCACTAGAGGCGCATATATGCTCTGATTTCAAGAGCGCCGCCTGAGCGGCGGCGCGCCCTCTAGTGAGCGCTCCGAATGTACAGATGTCCGCCCAGTTGTAGCTGCGGCACTACCCTGCAAGAGGCCATGGGTTTCAGAGATAGCACGGGAAAGCTGAACATGTCAGCGACAGAGATAAGTAAAAGGCGCTAAGAGTATTGGTGGCACAAAGGTATGGAGCAAACAGAAACGCAATGTAGTTCGGGCAAGATTGTTACTTCACAGCGGAACGATAATGGATAAAATAGGTAGGCGAGGAGAAAAATTAGTTGTGAAAATACATGCGATTCGGAAAAACAAAATTTGTAGAGGTAAAAATAAAGGTAGAACTTGGTGGCCTGCGGGATACCGCCCCGTTATAAAGGGGACGCTCCTAACATTCATCCATCCATCCATCCATCCATCCATCCAGGCGCGCACACTCTAGGCGCGCGCGCTAGTTAGATAGGTGACCGCTAGAGGGCCGCGCCTATATAAAGCGAGCTCTGAATGACTACCGAAAGGGCAAAAACGAAATAAAGAGGGCGGCATTTTATGATAATTCAAGAGGAAGCGCTTTACTGTTTGAAGCGAGATCTCCCTGCCTTAGAACACGTATTTATAAAGCGAAATTCAGTAAATAAGAAGAAAAATGCACATGCTGTGAGGAAGATAGGGAAACGATGGAGCATGTTCTGATTGAATGCGGAAATATCCACCCAGGTGTACGTTTGGGCACCACCCTACATGAAGCCTTGGGTTTTAGGGAGAACGACGGGAAGCTGAACATACCCGCAATCGAAATAAGTAAGAGACGGTTAGAATACTGGTGGCAGAAAACTATTTTGATTGAAGTAGATTTAAAAGGCATGAGGACAATTTAAAGAGAGAAGAAAAAAAAAGAAAAGTTCTTAAATTTTCTTACGAGCCTGGTGGCGCACATGTCACCGCCCCGTTACCAAGGGGACGCTCATAGCATCCATCCATCGAGCGCTTTTCGTGCGCTTCCTTTCTCTTCGTCGGGAGCCCACTCAGTGCACTTCGCCACAGCTACTCGTCATGAACACCCAAGAGGCCAAGGCAGAGGCGATGAGAGCTCGCGAGGCAGCAGCAGAGTGGGCTTTCACCGCAGGATCTTGGCGGCTGAGCCCGCGCTGCTGCTGCCTTGCGAGCTCTCATGGCCGCTGCCTGCGGTGAGATCCTGCGCTGAGAGCCCGCGAGGCCGAAGTGGAGAGGCCTCATCGACAGGCGGACCCCGAGTTGAAAGCCCGCGAAGCCGAAGCAGCACGCAAGCGAGCGGCAAGAGAACCTCGAAGAGGTACGGGCGCAGGAAGCAGCGTCCGTACTGTAATATGTAAACTTGCGTATGTAAACTTGTAATACTTAAAATTGTGTACATATAGTTAATCAAATTGTGTATATAGTGCACGCATCAAAATGTAAATTAATAAACATTGTGTGTATAATGTGTGTATAACTTTAACAACGTGTCATGTCTTTATATGATGGTAGAGGACTTGTACGGATGATTCACGGGTTTCCCGATCGTTTCCGAGCAAGCTCCTCTAACATCATTCGCTTCGTGGATATGGTGGAATTTTTTTTTTTTGGTGCGCAGCACGTGAGACAGCAACCGTCGCTCGCGTGGAGCTATCGCTAATGCGCTCTCCTGCGATCGCCTTCGCTGTTACCGTAGTTGTTATCGACGTGCCTTCAATTCCTATACTAATAACTCGCTGTAGAGCGTCACTGCTCTGCTGGTCTGTGACGGCAAAGTTCATATGCTGAAATTTGATGTTCAAGGCACTACCTCCGGTACAGCAGCTTAGCCCATCGAACCTAGTGTTGCCATGAATGAAGGGTTGCCTTGATAACGCCATGATTTTCAGCAATCTCTGCACTGTGGGGACCGGATCCAGCGCGACGCCATGTTTTCCATGGAATGTCCCCGCATCCCCCTCTCCCAGCTGGACGGAGCGGCGGCCGATCACTGCGAGGGGCCGCCCGCTCCGCCGCATGTGGTTCCGAAACATGGTTGCACGATAACATACTTGATAGTGAATTTGTTCCGCGGGGCTACCGTGTGTACCGTAATGACCGTGGGAGTAGAGGTGGTGGAGTGGCGATCCTGTTTAGACAGTCATTGCAAATTACAAAAATGCATGAACATACGTAATGTCGAGGGCATATTTTGCAAAGCATATTACGGAAAGACCAGGTACGTTATTGGGGCTATTTATCGCCCACCCAATTCCTCCATGGATGTTCTGGATGAACTACACAACTACCTCGTCGCGCATGTGAAACCTGAGGATCGGAGAATTCTAGCTGGAGATTTTAATTTGCCTCATGTTAGTTGGTCATCTTTCTCTTTGCAACAACCTAACTATAAAATTGGTGAAAGAATGATCGATATAGCGTTTTCTTTTGACTTGATGCAGATCGTTGATAAATGCACTCGAATACACGCGAGTTCTTGTTCAATTCTAGATCTTTTTTCCTTAGTGGCTCAATCTCTGCCCAAGCTAGCTGCTCTGTTCTCCCTGGAATATCTGATCATCAGGCTGTGATACTTACGCTTACTAATGTTGTTTTAAAGAAAAATTGCAAGGTGGTCTCGTTCCCAAAGTTTTCACGTGCCGATGACACGTCAATATTGGATTTACTATCATTTGAATTTGATTCTTTTTCGTGTTGCACTGCTGATATTCATTATTTGTGGAAGCGCTTCAAGGACCTTATAAATGAGTGTATTGATAGATTTGTTCCTCGTATTGTAAAAAAATCGAAAGGAAAGAACCCCTGGATTTCTCGGGAAACGTTGCAGCTGCGAAGACGGCTCAAACGTTTAAAAAATCAAAGACGGTACTCTAAAGACGTAGGTATCCTCCAGCAAAAAATTTCTGAACTTGCTTCTCAAGTGAAAGCAAATGTTGTGTCTGATAAGGAACGCTATTATGGCCAACAACTTCCGAGTCTCATGTCTTCGTCTCCCGAGAGGTTCTGGAGTTTAATTTCGCCTAATACTGTGACTACTGATGTTTTTGAAATTGATGGTGTTGAAACTAGTGATTCCTTTGTTATTTCTAACGCTTTCAATGATCATTTTAAATCTGTTTTTACGAGGGATAACGGTGTCCTGGAAACATTTGATGTGGCAAACCCACCCCTATCGGATATTGTCATAAGTGAAGAGGGAGTTTTTAATTTGCTTTTAAAACTTGATGTTAAGAAATCTTCAGGTCCGGATGGAATACCGAATGAGTTCTTAAAACGCTACGCACAATGGGTTTCAAAGTACCTAACAATTCTCTTTTCTAAATCTCTGAAAGATGGTCAAGTTCCGGATGACTGGGTAACTGCTAAAGTCAAGCCCTTACATAAGAGTGGAGATCCCCATTCTGTTACTAACTATCGGCCGATCTCATTAATTTCAACTTCCTGTAAACTTATTGAGCATATAATACATAAGCATATTTCAGAATTCTTAGATGAGCACAATATTTTGTCAGGTTCACAACACGGATTCAGGAAAGGATTTTCTACTTGTACTCAGCTGGTAACAATAGTTCATGATTTTGCGCTATCTATAAATTCCGGGAAACAAGTAGATGCAATTTTTATGGATTTTGCTAAAGCTTTCGATACGGTCTCTCACAATAAATTACTCTTCAAACTTGATTTAATTCTTAAAAATACTCAGCTTCTAAACTGGATTCTGGCTATCTTTTGAATCGAAAACAATACGTCTCTTTCAATGATCATTGTTCTCGTACAGTACCGGTTGACTCGGGAGTGCCCCAAGGCTCCGTGCTTGGGCCTCTCCTCTTTTTGTTGTTTATAAATGACATATCATATGATATACCTGTAAAAGCCAAGTTATATGCGGATGATTGCATTCTATACTCGGAAGTTGAAAACCATACCGACCAAATTCATTTAAACGACGCATTTCAAAAGGTCATTCGTTGGTGTGATAAATGGCAGATGTCAGTTAATTTTAAAAAGACCGTTTTCATGAAAATTTCCCACAAACGTACCCCTCTTCATTTTGCATATTCAGCCAATAATGTTCTTTTGCAGGAGGTACAACACTACAGTACCTTGGTCTCTGGATTTCTAATGACCTAAACTGGACGAGACATATTAATACTGTAATAAGCTCGTGCAATTACAAGCTATTTTATCTTAGACGAGCTCTCAAGCTTTCGACTTCCGCCGTTCGCCTTATTGCTTTTAATGCAATTGTTCAACCTTCTTTAGATTATGCTTCCATAATCTGGTACCCTCACACTAGAAAAAATACTAGAGAAATGGAAAAAATTCAAAAGAGAGCTGTTAGATTTATTTATAACAGTTTCGGCCGTACCTCAATAACACGTTTATTATCAAAAGCCAATCTTCCAACACCTACACAAAGGAATAAAGTATTAAGATTGAAATTTTTCTTTCAGTTAGTTAAAGGTTATTATAAGTTAGACTTATCACGCATACTTCATTTCTCACGGGATATGCCACAAGACAGAGGCATACCCTTACAATAACCCCATTCTCCACCCGTAATAACACATTCAAATATTCGTTTTTTTCCTAGGACAATCACCGAGTGGAATAACCTTAGTAATGAAGTTGTTTCCCAGTCTTCCTTGAATCCTTTTGCTGCGCAGCTCCAGCAGTGAGTGTCTGAATTGTATTACATTTGATCCTGCTTTTTATTTCTATCACTGTAGCGATTCCCCACTCGTGATCAACTTGAATGTAGCGCTGATTTCATTATATGCCCGCATGCCTGTTTCATTGCAAACCATTGTCTTTTTGTGTACATACCTTACCTGTTTTATATTTACTTGTTTGCCGACTTGTAAACTTAGCAAATGTGTATCCACCCTGCTAAAACCCTATGTTAGGGTTGCAGTATTCATAAATAAATAAATAAATAAATAAATAAATAAATAAATAAATAAATAAATAAATAAATAAATAAATAACTAGGCTGCCATTGGACAGCAGTAATTTCTGACGTTTCGCGCGTTCGGCTTTTGGAGATGCCTCCGGAGAACTCGCTGGGACTCGAGGGGGTGCGCACGTACTTTTGTGAATCTCCGGCCGACATGGCCATCGGTCGGATAGCGCGCCTTTGCGGGCCCCAGCGACCCCGGCAGCAGCTTGCGGTCGTCGCCCATCTCTGTATGTTCTTTTCCTTCTATTTTCCCTTTCTAGCGGCGCGCGATCGCGGGTGCGCTGGCCGGGGGTTAGGCTCTACCCTTGCATGGTCTCTGTGTGTTATTGTGTGTTCGCGTGTAGTTCATCGTTATTGTTCTTTGTGTTATTGTGTTCGCTTGTTGTTTATCGTTACTGTCCTTTCTTTGTATTTAATTATATCTTGAGTCGGCCTTGTATTATTTCTTTCATTTAACATGTTCATTGACTTACTGTGCACGGAGAGTGACGCCTAATGTTCTCCTCTTTCGCCGCGTGCGACGGTTCGTGCTGTACCGCCTCGAGACGGGCCGCGGGCTGGAGCGCGCGGCAGCGCGGCGATGCATGGCTGGGATGAGCGAGCGCGCCGGACGCAACTGCCACATCATTTGCTCGTCGAGTGCTCGAACCCACGGCACGGGGTTGCTAGCGGCGATTCCGCTGCTAGTAGTTAGTAGCAGTAGAAGAAACCCCCACAGCACAGAGCCACAATATACGACTTTCGCTGGGCGCCTCCAGTGCACTAGCTAGAGCACATGTTCCACAACATTCGTCTTACCCGCGGGACAGTTGCATAATTCCTGGATCATTGCTTCACCCTAAAGTTCTAGTTCCATTCTATGTGGGTCGTTCTGAAGTCCCGACGATTGCAGGGCGTACGTATAACGTACACGGGTCCACTGGATCGCCACGTAGCCGCTATGCTGCGTTGCATTCTATCACATGTCCGGCTTCCAAAACCAAGTCACCTTCGACGAGGCATTTCGACCCTTCTCCGATATGGTACACGAGTGTGCTCAATCTCAAGGAAAGTGTGAAGAGTGAAAACGATGACATTAGCAAGCTCCCTCAATAGACCTTTTTCAAGCTATCCCAGAAGCCACTGCAAGCGCGTAGTGCAGTATGGGAAATGTGTGTACATCGGCGGAGGCAAGCTCGGTTTAAGCAAGCGCCCGGCGCAGTGGCAGCTGTGGGATCGAAGCTACGACGTGATAAGAATCGAATCCGAGTTTGGTGAATGCAGTCTGTCGACGTAGCCTGTTCATCCGCATCGTGAAACGTGCGTAACATTTACATTTGCGCGTCCGAAAACGATGTATACGTACACAAAACAGGGCACGCTCAACGTGGCTATACTCTGCTTTGCTCTCGAACATTTTCAGGGCAGCATCTTCAGAATAACTGATCAACTGCATCGCGTGAGCTGCAGCAATGACATTTGTCACTTACATGACAGCTGTGATCGTAATGTCAACAATCTCAAAACTCGACAAATGAACACAAAAACTGGAATTCACACACTCAGTCTCAGTACTGCAATAAAAATGTTCACGCAACAGGATAGTTAACGCATAACATTTCTGAAAAACGAGATCACACACATGTTCACACACACAGCAGTCCGTGTGAACATCTAGGCGCTCGCAAATCTTCTTCGTGCAGCAGTTAAGATTACAGAGCATCGAAGGAAAGTGTACGCGATCGCATGTGCGCTATTTCACCGGCACAGCTAGACATGGCACGTCGGCGGAGCTAGCATACATCAAGGACCACTGTCAACAAAATGTGGTTTTACTAAAGTGAAGTTTTATTGAAAAGGGAATCAAGCGACAGTAGCGAGTAGCAAGAACAGAGCCCAGCGGGACAGAAAAGAAATGCTCCGCATTTAAAAGTACACGCACCAAGCACGAATGGTACCAAAATGAGCCGGAATAACCACGCGGTAAATGGAAAACCATTGCACAGGTGTGCAATTACAAAACAGTGAATTGCAGTACCTAGAAAGAGATATCCGCAACAGACTTCGTTCACACACTGCGCACAGTTCGTTCGTTTTAGCACACACTGCCCGTTGGTCTACTTCGTCGTCACAAACACATCGCTATTTTGCAGTTGCATGCCTGCGTAGGACCACACTGCAATGCCGACACAAACACGTACACAGGAATACAGCGTCCACACCTCGGTGTTCTCCGCACACGCGGAGTGGAGAAACAAGCACATGGTCACTCGCAAACGCACGTACACTGCCGAGAGAGACTCTGGGAAACTACGTTGACGAGACATGCCAGCGCACACCCCGTACGACTAAAGTCCGACCCCCGCGAATGACCCCCTTGCTCCCCTCCTTTTTAATTGTCCCGTGCAGCTGTGCGCCTGCTTACAAAAGAAAACACGCAAAAAATGCGTTTAGCCTCGCTCCCACTTTTACTCGGGGCGAAAGACGCGCTTGGAAAGGCTTCGCTCTGCTCACCCTAGCTGGGCGGCTGGATGTACACACATTTCCCAGAAGCACTTGCGCGCCCACGGGTGGCGCTGCGGTGCTTGAAAAAGGTCTATAAGCGACGACTACCAATGTCGGTAAGCGACAACTACCGTCGGAAATGCAAGAAGCAGCAGCAGCAGCGCATTATCGTCCAAATATCACTTGTTGTTTTAATTTTCTTAATGCCCGCGAACGAATAGTGGCAAGACAATTACCTTCAAACAAGCTCTCCCGTTCTCTTTCGATGGTACTCTCTGCAGTCCACGTGTGTAGGCAATGTGCACTAGCGGACAACGCGACCTTGTGTCCGTACTAGGCGTAGTTCGCCTTCCCTGCGCAAGGCGCCGACTGCGTTCGCGCTCGGGGCGAATTCGCGAGCCCTCGGCTGCTGCCGTGCACACATGGAAAAAGGAAACGATTCAAGTATAATTATACGAAGCTCTGTGGGAGATGTTATCTCGGCCAGGTATCACACCTGAATGCCGACGAACTGTCCGGTCAGAAATCTAGAAGAAATCGTCAATTCATTGGCACTAGATAAACTAGCGCGCCGTTTTAGAAGCATGACTGACAGGCGCTCTCTTTTACGAGTGCCGAGGTGAATGGACTACGCTTCTCTTTATTACGTTCTCAGAAGCTATGAGTCATGACATACGTCACAGCGTGAATTTTGGATTCTCTAAGGACGATGATTGATTTGTGGGGTTTAACGTCCCAAAACCAGCTCTGATTATGAGAGACGCCGTAGTGGAGGTCTCCGGAAATTTCGACTACCTGGGGTTCTTTAACGTGCACTGACATCGCACAGCACACGGGCCTCAACATTTCGCCTCCATCGAAATGCAGCCGCCGCGGCCGGGATTCGATCCCGCGACCCTTGGATCAGCAGCCGAGCACCATAGCCACTAGACCACCGTGGTGGGGCAGCTCTCTAAGGACGATACGCCACGTGTTGGCAAAAAAGCAGAAAATGAACGAACTGTCCCTAATTCGTGAATATCTCGCAAGTCTTGCTTAATAAGTTGTTGCGACATTTGGCTCCTAGCACGTACGTGTGCCGTTCCTTTCGCGATAAACATTCAATCACGTGTTGGAATTAGCCCCATGTCAGTGTCGGAGGATGCCGTGTGGCGAGCAGCACGCGATTCCATTGCCAATAATTGTGACGTAAGTGCGCAGTCATGTAAAGTTATTGACGTCATAATCTACCAATCATGTTAATCATACATTCCTACCCTCGGGTCGTGCCAATTTTGGCACGTACCAATTGAACGAAAGGCAAGGTTTGAATTTTGGGAACCTGCGGTGGCGATGCCTCGCGAAGCCATGCTCCACTTTCCATTAACCAGTTCAAGATTTCGTCTTAAAAAAGTGACAGGAAGGTAGAATCGTCGTAACCTGCATATTTAGATGCGCAAAGAATTTAACGTTTCTTTCAAACAATCACAGAAATGACTGTTACACTCCGGCAATAAACGGTGCCTGTGTGTGTTGTCCCACAGACGTTCTTTCAAAGAGACAAGCGAGGCAGTATGGGGATACTGAAATTTATTTTTCAGTGGGAAAACCTTTCGAAACTGCGCTACTCCTGACTAGCGGAGTGTGCTGGCATTCGTATATTCCCAGCGAGTGACCGTGGTCTGTCACTCGCAGTTATATCTGACAGGATTGCTGCCGGTGACGCGTGACAAGCAATGGCATCCCGGTCCACAACGATCTCCCTGGCGGGAACCAGGTGGACACTGAATAACAAAGAAAGAAAACGAAGACATTATGGTATCATGTTCACAGAACAAAAAGGACATCATTCTCTTTTCTGTGCACGCGTCAGCGAAATCCTCCGGCTTAAACAGCGACGCCCTTTTAATAATTTTGGGAGGATGACTTTAAATGCAGCACAAACAAAAGCCAAACACTTGTGAAGCGCTGCGCGCCCAGCAACGCAACTTTACATACTGGGATGAATGCCCATGAAGTCGATCAACTAAACGCATGCAGAATAACAATGGTTATGATAATGCAGATTAACATAATAAAATAAGATATACATATGAAGGGCAAATGAATGCATAATGAGATCAAATTAGCCGAAAAAATAATTCCGAAACGCCGAAGATGAACACGACCGAATCACAAGGAACACGCAGTCGAATAACTGCTCCGCGCTTCGTACAGTTTGCCCTGCAGTGGAAATGGCTCAGATTTGGCTAAAAACTGTTCGTCAGTGGATGATGTCTAAGACATCACTGGCCGGTGTCTGGAACGGCTGCAGTAGCTCTCACATAAACGGGTTCATTATTGCCCTGAATCGGTAACATTATTTCTAATTATACGCATCTCTTACCTGTCTATGGTTTGCTAGTACCTATCTCGCGTAGAAAACATTATTTATCTGTTTCTTGTGTCATGGTCTATTTCAGGAAGTGAGTTCTCATTTTCTTGCCAATTGACCACACAATGCCAATCTCGCACAGGGTATAGCGGGACAGCATGGGGTTACTTAGGGTCATGGCTGTGCAAACGGCAAGCGCTATCACGACGGTCATCAAGTCAACGTTGCAAACTTATTTCATTTCATTTTATTTACCCTCAGGGCCATATGGCATTATAGAGGGGAGTGGTTACAATGTTGGAAAAAAAGAGAAAAATACAACAAGGAAATAAGTAATAAAACAAATAATAAATTCTTGATTATATAATGACAGCAGTACAATGATGATGGACGTAATAAACTAGGAATGTAATACAACTTCTAATCATACAATATTGAGTAACATTTCCCGAAAAATATGGTTATTAGTAATAGTGACGACGTCTTCGGGGAGGTGGTTCCAATCTACTGATGTACGAGGAATAAATGATCGATAAAAACACTGGATTGCAGGATGCGATGCCGACCTTAAGGCGATGGTCGATGCGATATGTACGGAGGAATGCGGATTAGTTGATTGTGTAGGGTGGGATGATGGAATAATTTGTGAAAAGTGCTCAAACGAGATATTTTCCGACGGATGCAAGAGAAGGAAGACCTAGGCTGGTCTTCATTGAACTAATACTGGCAATGCGATTGTAGTTACAAAGTATGAAGCGGACAGAGTTATTCTGTACGAGTTCAATTGAGGTAATCAAGTTATCGTGGTAAGGATCCCACACTGACGAGGCATATTCAAGTTTTGAACGTATTAATGTTTTATATAACAGTAGTTTTAGTGCCGATGGTGCTTTTGAGAAGTTACGACGTATGTAGCCTAACATGCGAATGGCATTATTGGTAATGTATTCAATGTGGGGTGCCTAAGATAATGTTGACGTTATAAGAATAGCCAGCTATTTATACGAGGTGACCGGTTCGCGCGGGACGTTGTTTATGTAATATTTTAGGGGGGCGTTGGCAGATCTAGTCACGCGCATTACCTTACCATGTTTAACCAATGTTTAAATCCATTCGCCATGTGCTGCACCAATCTGCTATGGTGTTAAGATCAGTTTGGAGGCGTAAACTGTCATTATTACTGGTTATTTCACGAAAAATGACGCAATCGTCTGCAAAAAGATGAACGTTGGAAGAGAGCGATGATGTGAGGTCGTTAATATAAATTAGAAACAAAAGTGGACCGAGGACTGACCCTTGCGGTGCGCCAGAGTGGACCGCCGCAGATGACGAATTGTGATTGTTAGCAGTAACGTATTGAACCCGGTTATACAAGAAACACTCAATCCACTTGAGTAAAGTATTGTCAAGATTAAGTAGGCTCAGTTTGAAGAGTAGTAGTTGGTGACAGACTTTATCAAATGCCTTACTGAAGTCTAAAAAAATGCAATCTGCACATGGATGAACGGTCCAAAATCTGATGCAGTTTGGGAGTAAAATATATGAGCTGTGTCTCGCATGAAAAATGCTTGCGAAAACCATGTTGCGCTGGTGTAAAAAAAGAATTAGATTCAAGGAAGTGAATAAGGTTGGTGAAAATGACATGTTCTAATAACTTACAGGAAGTACTAGTTAACGAGATAAGGCGATAATTTTTCGGAGAGTGTTTATTACCCGACTTAAAGATTGGAACCACCCTCCCGATTTTCCATTGTGTAGGAATGGTTGATGTATCTAAGGACTGTTGAAATATTTTTGATAGTATCAATGAACTGTAAGTAACAGTGCTTCACGCGTGGTTATACTTCACGCGTGGTTGTTCTTTTGCTACGGCAAAGTTAGCTGGCGAAATTATTCTGCCGTACGAATCGATGCCCTTTCCGCAGATTCCTTTTTTTTTTTAACAGTCGAAGCGGGTAGTGCATGTCAGAGCAGGGCACGCATTGGTTTCGCACGCAAATCACGTGAAACCCGTTGATGAAGCTTTAGCTAACGTAATTTTTCCAATTTCCTAGCCAATTATTTAATGCTACTTCAAACTGAACACGATTTACTTCTCCAAGTCGTTCAACAAACTTGCCTTTGCTCTCTCGTGCACCATCATTAGAACCTGCTTGAATAAGTAATATAACTTTAACATAACGTAATGGAATTGTGTTTACTCCGATGCTTCGTCGAAATGAGTCGACAGAGGGGTCAACAGAGGGTTGATTACTTACTTCAGCGGGGCAACCTGGCTTAGGGGGATCGGTCTGGCGGGAGTCCACCTCTGCAAGAAAGTTCTGGCGTGAGATGGCAGCCATTTAAAGCGAATTCTAGAAGTGCCTCTTACGTACTTTCGTAATGTTACGTTTTCTAATGGTAACGTCCTCGTTTTAACAATTAATATCTGCCTCCTTTATTTTTTTATTTGAAAGTACCTTACATGGCCACATGGGCATTGAGTAAGGGGGCTTCACAGAACTTGTATAAACCAAAGGTATATAGACAAAGTAAATGACGTAAGCAAAAAAGACAAGTGAAAAGCACAGCATAAGCAAACAAGTAATTCAAAAAATGCTATAAAAGATGAGGGGGAAATGCGTAAATATGAAGCCATGTGAGTGGAGTTAAATCTGTTAGTATTTCCCAATGCTACTGGCCAACGTCAGTGAAAATCTAAAGTGCGCTTGCGAGTATTTCACACGGCTTCCTACAATGAAGTTTAGCGATTTAGTTGACCTCTGCATTTTATCCTGAGTATTCATACGTTAGCCAAGAAATCTGTTTCGTTTCCATACACGCGATATTAATGCCGTGCAGCTCTTGCCATCGTATTTTCGAATTACCACGCGAAGCATTTTTTATAGAGCGCTTAGGTGTGTCGAAATGATAAGATCATTATTAGGCCCGCCATATCGGCAGACTTGTACGTAATGCATTTCTAGTAATGGACCCACTGTTATCCATTACGCTTACTGCACTTTTGTAACAGTTCAGTTGCTTCCTTTAAGAAGATATTTGCATTGCAATTATTTTCTCCTGTAATCGATTACTAAAATACAAATTGCACAATTTCAAGCCGAGATTGGTAACTTCTGTTGGTAACTTTTTGTAACTTTTGGTTACTTTGTTAACTTGTATTTTTGCACATTTGTATATGTATACTAACCACTCCTTTCTGCAATGCCCACGGGCTCTGAAATTATTTGTAATAAATAAATAAATAAATAAATAAATAAATAAATAAATAAATAAATGACAAGTAAGGGGGATGTAGGTAATTTACATTTCCTGTAAATGAAATTTAAAAAACTTTAGCGGATTATCACGCGGACAACCCTGTATTTTTGACGTCACCTCTGCGCTGCCTAACCGAGCTAGCGGGCCTTCAAAAGCAAAACAGCGATACTTCAGCGCTTCAGCGATACTTCAGCGGGGACCTCCTGCTGACGCAGATCCTTGGAAACCAACTATGGTTGGTCGACAGGGCTCGAGCGGCAGCAACGAGCCATGGCTGCCCGGACTGGGGAGGCCACCCATCTTTGGGCTCACAAAGCCTGGCCCTTCAATAAAGTTGATTTCTCTTTCTGTCTCGGTTATTAAAATACATGCAGCAGTGAGCGTTTAACGAGGTGTTTCGTATACGCTCAGCGGCGACTCTGCTGGCAAGGCGTTGAAAAGACCGGCAAAATATTGGCAGAGTAAAAAGTGTAAAAATAAAGGCAATACTTACTCCGAAAGGGTTAACAGCATTGCAAGAGCGCAGAGACACACCAGCGTGAACTTCATCTCTTCCCTCGCAAGTGGTGCCCGGAGACAAATCGCTTGAGGAATACAAGCAAAGTATAGTGCCGTCTGAAGAGACGGCTCTGCATTTATACTGTGTCGACGGTTTGTAAACGAATGAACTGACAAATAAAACACGATCAATGAGCGATTTCCAAGCAAAAAATAGATATGGGAATATTGCCTAAAGCTGCTTGCGTAGAGATCTCAAGCAATGCGAGTACTTTAGAGGAGAGAGAGAGAGAGAGAGATGAAGAGGAAAGGCGGCGAGGTTAACCACATATTAGTCTCCGGACAAACACATCATCGCTTAGACGGCTTTCTGACGAAGTTTGTAAAGTGTGTTGTCCTCATATCTTCCACAGGTGTTCCTTGCAGAAATGCAGAAGCCATTGGGTGCACACGTGGCCGAGTGGCAATGGCGTTCCTTTTGAAATCTATGATTATAGTTTTACTACTGAATCTGTAGAGTAGATTATCATGTGGGACCACTGCGTTCTTCACGGTCACAACTACGTTGCAGCGTGTGACGAACACCGCTGTTCTCTTCCTTTGGGCGGACATTTGTTGCCCGGAGGAGCTTGTTCATGCGGGTGCAGTTACTTTCCGTATGGATCTGCATTCGTCTCCATAACGCACGCGCCAAAGCAGATAATCGTGTATGAGGCATGATGCTTCTGCTGTTTAAATTTGCCTGCCGTAACCCAGGATCTGCTGGAAAAGCGTGTTGGAAAAGTTGGTTGCGCCGTCTATTGCTACGTACTTCGGCACGCGTCCCCGACAGGCAGGCAGAACGACAGACAGACAGACAGACAGACAGACAGACAGACAGACAGATCTATTAGATTCATCTACATTAGTCCTCAGCTAGCGGGGGTGCGAAAGAGGTAGATGAATGAAGACAGATAGATCGATGAACATGAATTATTGGTCATGGCACCGCTAACGTAAAATATTTGACATGAACAGTGCCCAAGGAATGAAACGTGATACTTTGACTGCATGGCTGTCGATGCTTTCTGCCTCACCAAGCTAATTTGCTACGGTGCTCACTAAAAACTAGACACCTTTTATGAGCTTTGCGATCCATTACGGTCCCTATGTGATCACATGGCGCTGTCTATTAGCGCAAACTTTACCGGCTGTGACGCGGTCCCTGAATCACGTTTGTATTGCTGAGAGCTGCACATCGCGATTAACAATAAGGCGATCACACGCGGCTCATGTACATCCACTGATTGGCACACATTATGCGGGGGTGCGCTGAAGGTAATGAATGTTAAAGATAAGACATTCCTTGGCTATCTTCAGCAATATCGACCGCATGTGCCGTAAGCCCCCATACGGCAAGCAAACCTAATTCACCAGCATTTGCAGTGGCGGTACTTGCCTTACAATGTGAAGTGTGTTTGTTATGCGTGTTGACTACAGGAATGCAATAAGCAATAGATATGAACTCTTATTACTAATCCCGCTATTGTCCAGCTTTCCTCGCCGATCGTTGAGCCCACATGGGCTCCACTATCGGCGGCATCACCAACTCCAGTAAACTTGCCCACGTCCGGGCGCGCTGACTTTCCTTCCGCGCAAGGCTTCACGGCCCTGGGTCGTTGGACCACTCCGCCCAGTCCGGGGCCGCGCTTCTGGATGGGGATGCGGCTGATCGAGGTTCGCGGGACATTCTGGCTACATTCAACGAAGTAACTCCACATTATCGTTTGGGTCGTACAGTCTTTCCTCCACCCCATCCGGATCTCACCACAGGACAAGGACTTACTCTCAGACTTCTACAAACACGGGTCTACCCCTGTCTAGCCAGAGTGTCAGTATACATGCACATATGTCCTGACTTCCGGGAACTGTGGCTGTAAGTGTACATTTGAGCGCATGATATGGGACTGCCCCCCCATACCCAGGGAACTCAAGGCGAGGTTCATCTCGAAAGAAGATTTCTATTCCGCCATCAGAAGTACGGACCGTATTTGCCCACTTCGGGCAATCCAAGGGGCCCCTGAAGGGGCGAGCGGGCACTCCCTGGCTGTCCCAACGTGGGAGCGGGCCGCAGTGGGGCCGGGGTAAAACCCGACTCTCTTCCGTCGGTCTCGAATAAAGTTGTTTATCTATTTATACATCTCGGCTCCCGGGGGAATAGACCAACAAACGACGCTGATAATAGGCACGGAAGCGCAGAGTATTGCGCGAATTACTCTCACGCAAAACCGGTATCTTTGCGCTAACGTGAGTACCGACACTCGTACCATAAGAAACCCCACAGCCGCGACTGTGGTCTACGCGTGCCTGGTAAGCCAGCAATGCACGCACAACTACTCAATTAGAATATTGGTGTTGATCTTATCGAAAAGCTTGGCTGTATTCTAAACATTCTGTTGTAGCAGTTCGTCTAAATGTCAGGGAGCCGCGGCTGCCAGCACGCGCAGGTGCAGGCAGACAGAAACCACGGTCCAAGAAGTTCCGGGAACAGCACGTGCATGCACTGGCATTGGCAAGCAAAGTCGTTTAGACGTTCCGACGATCCGCCATACCGTCTCAGGAACTTTCCTCTCTGAGCTAGCCTCGCAAGGGAAACAATGCGTAGGATCTGCAGAATACTTTTATACATTTGTGACACGGCTCCTTCCTGCACAGACTATGCATACGTACTCGCCACCGATGGCGATTCCATCTTGCAAGTCCTTCGCTACCAAATCTTTATAGTTTACGGTTATCCCAACTGGTGTGGTTATATAATTTCCCATTCAAGTTTTTATTAATACGGTTGCACGATATTTTTCATTGCAGATATTGTGTCCATTGAATGGAGTATTTCCATGGGGATAAGTGTATCACTCAGGAAGTCTGCAAGTGTAGCAAAATGTCATCCACTCGCTACCACCAGAATCTAAGAATATGCGTGACGCATCTAAACACTTTCTCGAAAGATTTCTTTATGTAGTTTCTGCTTATTGTCGTAAATACCGAACTCTTAACCTGCTACGTCTATATTTTTCCTTGTAGTCATTCTGTCACAGGCTAAGCCGATATTCCAGATGTTTCCTTCGCGCGCACACATTTCCTTGGTGTCGTCTACCCGGCTTGAACAGAGAAGTCTTTCCTGTGGGAAAGAATGAGTGTACATTGAGAGAGTAGCAGATTCATTCCCACTTCAACAGCATCCAGTTTCCGAAGAAAGCGACGCAGGATCACACTGACGGCAGGACGCAGGAAGTCTCCGAATACCGCATTGTTTCGGAAATTACATAAAATGACAGCGACTGCTACCAAATCTTCGCTTTGTACGACAGTTGTCTAGTATGTCGCATGCAATGAACTCGTGATTCGACAACAGCGTTGTCATTGTTTGCTAATGGCGCCTGATAAACACATCGCATCAGCTGTGGTACCGGTCGTGAGTCGTGCAGAGCGGGGCAGAACTTCAAGCAGACCCTGTCTGGGTGAAAATTGTTTTCTAAAGAAAACAACGCTGGAAAAAAAAATCAATGACACGACGCGGCAAGTCTCTGTGTAGCGCCATTCTGCGAAAAACAAATAAAACATAGGCGACTGGAAGCGATTCATCCCTTTTTATTACACTACCTTATAATGACGCATACGACGCTGTGGTGCTTGCAGAACACGATAATCATTTCCCGGGAATGACGGCTGATGTTTTCCCATGTCGGCTGATCAGTCATGTGGATCTTGGCAGAGCTGTAAATAGTCCCTGCGTCATTATAGTTCATTGCAATGTCAATACATTCTCGTTTATGGCAACCTTATTTTTATTTGTTTATGAAATTATTTACTTATTCTTTCTTTTATTTATGCAGGCGAGATCTGGTCCGGGTATGGGATGCAGCGTTTAGTATCGCTGAAGCTTTGCCATGCGAAGAAAAGGGATTCGAGGAGCCCTTACGCTTAGACGTGGTCCAATTATACTCTCAAAGACTAGAAGCGAAACGTTCCATTAAGGGGCCCTGAAACAATTTTCCAACTACTCAACAAATGGAACCCGAAAGGAGTTCGTTGCCTCACCAATCCCTGCCGCGCACATTTTTCAGATGTCTTATGTATCAGCGGAATTACGGGTTCTGGTTTGGGGGAGTGGCACCATCAGAGCGCGTTCACTCTCCAAAGAGGGCGCTGAGAGCCACGTAACTGGGTGAGGTGGAAAGAACGGCCAGAGGCTAATCCAGCGCGCCCCATGACCCTGGCCATTTCATCTTCATTTAACGGGAAAGTGTCCTAGAAATTAGTCTACCGAGAGTTCACTAACGTCATTTCCGTAGCGGAAATGACGTCGTAAAAGTTCACATGAACGAATGAGAGACAAATAAGCACACCGCACCAGTGGGATTCAACCACAACGTCCCGGGATGCCACGTAGGTGCAGGGTGCTCTGTCGACTAAGCCACTGTAACATGTGGAATTTACCGAACCAACGAGCTCTACATCTTCACAGCACCGCTTTACAACTTGCGTTTGATGTCCAGTTAAAGGAAAGGTTATCACGAAACATCACCCTTAATTTATTATCCCTTTTATTTCGCAGAAATGTTGTCTCGCCGCGTTGGTACTGCGGCCTTCTAGGAGCTTTAAAGCGAGGTAGCAAATAGTGACGCTAAGGCGCGCCTACATTGAACGCTTGGGTAGCCTCGGCGCATCGGTGGCTACTGCTGCTCAGGGAGTTTTATTCCGTGCTTTGTGTTGGACTGGCTTGTGACGCCTCTCCGCCTTTAGAGCAGATTCGATATTTCCCAACGATTTTCCACGCCATCTACGATACTTCTACCGTGGCATAGCGCTTGAAACAGCTGCGCCAAAGGCAACGATGTCGACAGACGAATATCGGACAGATAATTTTTGTTTTTGTGCCGAGACTCAGACTCCACGATGGGAAGCGGAGCGCATTGACGCGTTCACGGCTCAAGCTTCTAACAATGACTCGAGGTTTTAGCTTAGTGCGTCGCAACAGACTGGCCGCTACTTCATATAACAGGACAAATGACTCTACCTTGGTCAAGCACCAGACTAGGAGGACGCCGCGAGCCTTGCGCACTCAAAAGACTGCCGCCGAAAGCATATCGTGCGTCTTTCGATGCAGCCGACTGTGATTTCACAAAACGGTCTACTGGCAACATGTTCGGTTTCGCTCACACTGTTTCACCGTTTGGCAACGCCTCTGCTTGTTTTCGGAAAGTTTCTGGCGCGTGTAATGCAGCGTCCCTGGAGAAATGCGAGCCTTTCGGCAACATTCGCTCTTGTGCCAGTTATAGACGATCCTCAATAAGCTATTCTTCCGTCCGAACGGCTTGTTACCTTTAAAGGGCAACTCCGGCTGTTTTTAGATGCGAAGCAGCTTATGGCGGGGGCTTTGTCCGTCAGTCCCTCCATCCATCCATCCATCCGTCGTGCGGCATCCACACCCGCACTGCGCATGTGCATCTTCCTCCCCCTCCACTCCTGGTTTCATCTCCTCTCCTCTCGGCATTCCTCCTCTCCTATCCGAGCGGCGCGCGTTGACTATGGAAACGCTCTTTCTTGATGAACGCTTTACCAGCCCGCAAGAAACAAGAACGTGCCCTCGACCGCGAGAGACAACGCTGACGCAGGCAGCGTCTGCCAGCGTCAAACCAGGCACTGGTCAAACTGATGCAAACCCCCGTGCTGCTTCCCATCGCCTCATGGTCCCCTTTAGCAGGAGAAGGAGCAATATTTAACGCGAAAGCGTTTCTTGGCTAGGCTGGCGATAGCGCGCGCCCAACTGCCGTCCGCAAAAACCATGCCCGGAAACCACGTGCCCTCTCCCAACGGAAGTGACGACGTTGCCAACACTCGCAGCAGCGGCAGTCGGCGCGTGCTCCTCTCTGCTGCAGCTACCTGCTGGGGCGTGCGACCGCGACACCACGTTTCTTCGCTGGGTTGGGGAAAGCGCGCTCCCAGCTGCGTGGCGTCGCCGTAGTAGAACTAGGCCATGGCCGCTGGATAAAAAAAATCACAGCATATCCACGGGGTGAATGATGATGAGTGGGCGCAGCTGCGGAGGTTCATCGGTAAACCGTGAATTATGCCCATACATCATCAACGACGTGATATCGTGCGCGTGTATACTAAAGGTCGATGAGAGCTATGGTCTTGCAGCTCACTTTAATTTTACATGTACGCTGTGAATTTTCATGTTTAATCACGCACAGGAGAAATCGCACACAGGCA